>VKOC01012402.1:0-12168 GCA_009364415.1 Spea multiplicata
TACCCTGGATTAACCATCTTTGTAGTTTGTATGTGAAAGGACAAAATATTTGATAGCAGCACAATGTTCTTGGTGTTTATTTGTTGCTTGTAAGGAATGTAGAATATTGATTTTAAGGTTATATTTCCAAAGAAATAATGCAAATGCATGCATACTATGTGCCAATTTGGGTTCGTACCTGTGATGTCACTGCGTTCACGTGATCCAAACAACATTGATGACAGTATTATTAGTCACTAGTACAATGTGTCTGCTGGCCGTGGATCAGTGCCTTACTGTTTTATGATTTTGCTGGTTTTCTATAAAGTGAATTAGTTACAGCATCTAAATGACTGCACAGTTATACTGTGGTACCTTAATAGTGAATTTAACACTTTTATAACTAAACGAAGCATTAGAAAAAATGTTCCTGGTGCCCAACCCCTTCACAGAAATAACTATTTAATTATTTTTCATTATTCATATTTTTGGGGGAGGGGGTTGTAATTATCACATGACACCAAAAAACAATCACCGTAAGGTTGTTGCCATCGAAACGGTAAAAACTTCTTAAATGTTTCCGTGTTGTTTTTACGTGATTAAACTGTCAAAGGAAAGAATAACATGACACCTCTAATAAGGTTTGTTTGCTTAACATGCTACAGAGCCCGGTATATGTTTTGTCTAAGAGGAACAGAACCTTTAATCATTCAATGTAATGGGGTTACGCATGAAGAGCAATAAAAGTGGGTCAATTACCATAGCAACCAATTAAATATCCACGCTGATTGTTCCATACAACCAATGTTCAGTTAGAGGCTCAGTTCTCTTTGTGTTTGTAGCAGGGGTTTTCCATAATAGGCCTCAGGGTTGGGGCCTGTAAGTCATTAGCTTAAATGGCTGGGGCCAGCAAGTCATTAGCTTAAATGCCAGGTCAAAATACAATTAAAGAAGCTGAAAAAATCCTTAGAATAAGCCTAAGGCTTTCCAGAAGTACAAATAAGCAAGTGATACTTTTTGTAGATACGTAAATGAGCAAACTTGATTTCCTTCCTTGTTGATATCACCCGCTTTAATGTCTTAATATCAAATTATTATATATTATTATTATATTAAAAGTATTATACTTGCCCTAGGGTCGGCAAACATTGACTAACCTTGCAGGGTTGGCCCTAGGGTTTCAAGGGCCCCAAGCCAAACTCTGCTTCCAGTATCCCCTACTTGCTTGCCAACATAAGAAAGGACCTCAGGTTCACGTCGGAGCAGAAGCAGCTCTGCCTTGACCTTATTTGCTTCCCATTTCAGCTTCGTCATCAATTTCCCCCACTATATTTTTGTATGTTTATCTGCTACGAGAATGAGTAATAATGTACTTGTAACTATAAGGTGAGGTGTGCAATCACGCTAGTTGTTATCTTACATCCTGGATACTTATCTTACTCTAGTCTGCTTATATTATGCTAAAATAGTTGTTTGGAAGAATATTGTGAGAATTCTTTTCCCATGGTCATAAACCTGTCATGTATGCTTTGTTTGTGTACATTTTGATGGGGAAGACTATTTTAGGTTCTTTTGTTGCTGCTTGGCAAGTGTTATTTAAAGGACCAGCGATTGAGTTATTGGCTCTTCAGAATCTGAAAAGGTTACGGCTTAAGAAGCATATTGGTTATGAAATGCAAGTTAGCGTTATTCTCATTACATATCTTTTTACTTCTTTGTGCTAATTACCCTTGTACAGGAATAGCACTGAACTGTGCATTCTACTGATGGCCTCAACCTAGGTAATATTTACCATTATTTCCAGGACAGAATGTGGCTGTGACATCATGAGTTGCCAGCCATGATGTCACCTCATTCTCCCCAGACATTATAGGCTATAACTTCATGGGCAGAAGGGTTAGCTGCCCCAGGTGCTGCAAGGTAAGGGGTGCACTTGAGCTGCCTCTGCACTCCCATTGATAAGTGGATATGATGTCAACGTAGGGCAGGACCTCCAATCCTGCCCCAGGTGCTAAGAGTCCTATTTATGGCTTTACTCAAGGAATGGAGGATCAACACTGCTTATTTCACCTAATACAGATGGCAGCTCTATATCCTCTAATCCCCACGGTAAATCTCCCCTTTCCTGGAAATACACCACTCCCTAGTATTTTATGATGAACTCATGAAGCATAGAGCAGGCAGGCAATTTTCTTTTTGTGTAGTACAGTATAAGAAGAGATGGCTTCACTGCGAGTGATATTATAAGCTGCATCTAGCAGTACTGTATATAGTTAAACATTACATTAAACATATTTGTCTGCAGATAATTGTTTTATGTATACTTTCCACTTGTGTTAGTCCTTTCAGCTATAGTTTATCTTATAAGTTCTACCTCTTGTGCATAGGTACAGATCTGACTGGCCTTCACCGATAGCAGAGCGAAAATAATAACAAAACTATCATTGGCTCCAGGATAGTTGGTGTGTGCAATTTGTTAGGCACTGTCATCAGTTCCAATATCTGAAGTTGGTTTGAACCAAAAAAAGAAAAAATATATTTTGAAAATCAAACCTTGGAAACCATAGATTTGCTCAGTTTATTTTGTTTGATGGGGCTTTACTAACTGGACCTTCTTCTCCAGATTTGCATTTGTGTTTCATATCTCTGCATAGGATCAAAGCGTGTATAAGCATGATAATCTAGATTTACTAAGTTGTAACATGTCATTAGCATCTACAGAGGTCAAATGGGCTAACTAGACAGCAGAAAGGGGTACTCGACGAAAGGTATTCAGAAAAGAGAAGGTGTGGAATCAGGAAAGTTGCTTAAAAAGGGGCGTCTGCATCTAGACCATAATACAACATACAGAGATTTTTAAAAAAAACCTGTTTTGTCTGCCGTTGAGGCAGGAAGTTGTGCACGTTCTTAAAAATTGGGTTATAGCGCCTCAAACAACAAAAAATTAAAATAAAAGGCATTTCAATTGCATATTACCATTGGTTTCATTGATGTATTGAGCCAATCAGAATACAGCTAGAAAATAAACCATTACCATCTATAACTTTAGTTAGAGAGCTTCTTTCAAATCCAGACTACAAGTGTGGTTCCCGTCTTCATAACCATTATCTTAACTCTAATCATTTACTAAACTTATTAAAAGATATGGGAAAGTGATCTTAGTATCTTGTATCTGTAGCACCTGCAATGTGAAACCTCCAAGCTAGGTCTGTGATCCTTGGCCCTATTTTCTTGTTGTTGTATCCTTTAATACAAACTTTTTAACGATATAGGCACAATTTCAATAATTGGTCACCGACCAAGAGATGGCAGCATACCGTGCACTATAAATTCGAGCAATTAAACTTCTGCTAAGTATCCAACTTCACTAATTGTATTTTTCTATAAACGTTTAGCATATTTAAGGTACAACTCGGTAAATAATCATATTTAACCAAATGTGGCGCAGTTTTCCTTGTTTTCGAGTTGATATGTTTGTATTAAGTTATTATATTAAAGAAAAATGCCCTCCCCCCCATTTTTCTTGCATTTAATAAAAAATAAAAAGCACCACTATTACCACATCTGGTAATTACATGAAACCATAAAAAAATATTTATTCCAACTTCAATAACCAGTTGCTTTAACATGTTACTTTAGCTGGCTATTTGACACATACAGTTCAAGTTACTTTGTTCACCAGTATTTAACAATTTCAATACCAGGTCCCAGGAGAAAACGGTTACTCCATAACGTGTATCACAATAGTCCATATCAGACCGCTTTGTGTATATGAAGATGGCGTATGCAACATATTTAACATTTCATAGCGCATCAGATGATGCCTTTGTAAAGGAATAATAGGCTTTATTTATAGTCATATGACCTCGTTTCAGCCATTGGAAAAAAAAAGCATAAAAAACATTGCAATAGCAAATATATTTAATGACGCACATACATATATGTGTATATATACGCGTGTGCTTGTATATATATATGTATATGCATATGTACACACATGATGTGTTTCAGGCCTCTCCAGGAATGTGTTCTCTATGGTAATGGAACAAGGATGAGTTTGATGACCCATCTCACAGTGACACGGAACGTCAAAGAACAAAACAATCTTTGGAAAAATTCATAGGAGTAGGAGAGTTTTCTTTCACCCATTACTTGGGCTTCTTATAGAACCAGGGGCTTGAAGGCTTTTTTAAGTTTTGGTATACCCCCGTGTGCATATGTGAGTTAGAAATCACATTTAAATGAAACCCCAGTGGTTTCTTGGATATTTTTGCTTGTAGTTAAGTCCAGTCCAAGTCCCCTCTCTCTTTCAAAGAGGAGGATATGTTTTGCATCGGTAAATAAGAGCATTATAGAGCCTTCAAAAGGGTTGACCCAATTGATGAGGCTCACCCCTGAATGCCTTGTATAATGGGGTAAAGCCTAGGTGGCTCGCACAAAGTGTTCAGGCTGGGGGATTTCATTCACGCTGAGTTAGAACAGCTAGGGAGTTTTGGAGCCACTGCTATCTTCTTCTGTAGGACTTCCATTGCTACTCTCACAGGAGGACGTCTCACTGGCTTTAGGTGTATCTGAGCCATCTTCAAAAGCTTCAGGGTTCTCCAGCATCTCGCGGATCAGTGGAGGCATAGGTCCCGGAATCTCCATCTTTAGTGTGATTGCTCGTTCGGCACCTATCACATATCAATGAAAACATTAAATTAATGTAAAATGGCTAGTGTAATTTTATCATTCCCCAAGATTTACTCATATTAAAAAGTTTGGCTTTGTCACTTTGTCAACAATACTAAATGTTATGTGCCTATACACATCTCCTCATCACATGTTTTTAATGGATTAAGCTGTCTCCAGAAAAAACGTGAGGTATGGGGTGTATCTTGATTTCTTAGTTTTCTTTCTTTATTGGAATCTTTAGTTGAAGGTGATACCTTTGGACCAACACAGAAAAACATGTAGCCACACAAGCTTTTATGGCCTTAAGGAATATGACTCTACAACTTCTGTGTTGTCACTCAATCACCTTCAACTAAAGGCTCCATCTACTTTTGGACCAGTACAGCTTTATACATTTTCCTTCTTATTGGTATTTTCGTTTTCATTACAGCCAAAACTTTTTACCTTTTCCTAATAATATATTAAATAAATGAACAATAGCAATTACCTTTTGTGCTGATTCCACGCAGGTCAGTGATTTTCATTAGCATGCGTGGGAACATGTATGGTTTGTTAGGTCTTCGTCGACGGGCATAAAATTTCAAGGCCTCCAACAGCGGCTCTTGTAGTTTCTCAACCTTTTCTGGTTCTTCCAAGTCCATCCGATCTAAAGGCAGACAACATGTTTAATGCAAGCTCTCTGCGATGAATCTGACACAATTCTCAAGTGGCTCTGTTCAGGCCCACCTTGTTGCCACAGTATTTTATACTTTTCAGCGCATTCTTAGAATATATTGCTGCGCTGCTATTATCACAAACTAGAGACAACTCCACCGCTCTGGTGACATACAAAGATTTAAGCTTTAGTGATTTGGTGTTTGGCATGTTAATGGACATGTGTAGGAAGGTGTAAAGAGAGAGCTGCCATACCTCCACAAATTAGACAGATGGCGCAAAGAAGTCCAGTCTCTGTGTCATCCATTTCCAATGGAAGTAGCTGGCCGGCAAATGCAAAAACCAAGTCTGTGAGGGGCCCGAAACCAGCATTGTGTATCTGGGTTCGGTTTAGAGTCAGACCATCAGAAAAGGTCATGGTGTCTTGTTCTGGAGTGTAGCGTGTGCAGATCCGAAGCATCTAAAACCAATGGGTTCATGTCATAAAAAAGTTCTTCACTGAAAGAATTCAGTACTACAATTATTATTTTACAGTGCTAGGTGGTGTCTTAGCTTTTCTTATGTAGCCAAAAAACTCAACTAAATTCTGTAGAGCTAAATTAAAAACTTAACGGCACGGTGCAGAGGTTACCAAAACAACCAACAACTTCCAAATCCGCCTCAAAATTACACTTTTATTATATCTGAAACTACAAATAGGTGCTCTGTGTAATATATCAGGAAGAACTTGGAGAGATCGGGGGTGCTTGTGTTTCAACTCACCAAGATGTCAAGGCAAGCGGCTTTCAGCAAGGTGATTTGGTCTGCGATAGTCAACGTGGCGAATCCAGGCAAACGTTTGGCAAATTCTACTATCTTGATTATGCATTTGGTGGCAAGTTCACTGAACTTGTCCCACAAACCTAAATCCAGCTGCACTCTTTGGTCAGCACTAGAGTTCTGTGGCAGAAGAGAGGAAGGGACACATTGTTAATGAGGCAGAACCCACGAAACACGTATCAGTACAGACGCCAATCCTAAATGTTTGTGATATTAATACTGAAGCTTGGTTTAAATTATTGCAACAAAGATATTACTAACACATACACGTTTCTGTTTATTTCACATACAGAATTAGCTGTGGGAGAGTTAAGGTTACTGAACGAAGACTGTGTGTCCCCAGCAATCACGCCCCATGAAAAATGCAATGTCCTAAGCTCATGATGTAAGTATATATGTCATCCAAGTATCCAGGTCAGAGCATGGTTCCTCTAAGGGAATTTATACATTCACAAATGCCTTTTGCTTTCCCGAGGTTCTTACCGTGGTGTATTTGCCGAGCTGGCAGAGAGAAGGGAAAGTTTCCTGGTGAGCTTTGCTCACTTTTTGTATCAGCTCCTCCATCTCAGGGGGCATCTCATAGCTGTCCGGTACAACCACCTCCTCCTTCACTTCCTTCTTCTTTTTGTTCCTATCATTTCTCACCGCTAAGGGAAAAAAAAACAAAAAAAACCAAATAGGGTAAACAAAACGCAATATAAAAAAACCCAAAACATTAAAACAATGGCACAGAACTGATCTGCGGAAATATTATTAATGCTAATGTCTTGCTGTTCTGTAGAGTTCTTGATCACAGTGACAACATTTACCAGCGAATCTGCCCATTTATTCACATTAGTAAACCTGTTATTGCTCAGGGAAATATAATGTTATACTATTTAGGTGCGTGCGTATCCATATCACTAAAAATATAGTGCAATCACACGCACTCGTCTGACACTAAAAAGGTTATAGCGATCTGAAAGCACTGCATCATTGGTGATAAATCTGGTGAACGCTGTGAGTGGGAGGAGAGCTGTTACTTGGAATGGATTACTAGCCTTGTGTCTCCTGTCTCAGCCTTATTACAAAATACATTGTGACCTGACCTCTGGCCCTCGATGGTGACCTTTGTCCTTGCCTGCAGGTGGTGGGTATGATCACCGCAGGGGATACAGAGATGCATCATTTTTTATTTTTTTTTGCTCTCTCATCTTTTAAGTCAATTCTTCCTACTATTCTCAAGACACCAGAGCTATATGGGGGGGGACACAAAGCATTAAAAAACCTACTTAATATCCGTTTCAGGGGAGGTGTAGCAGTCAATTATAAAGAAGAGGTCAGTGATCAAGCCAATTGCTTCTTAAATTGTACGCTCCTCAGCAATTTAAGAAGATTAATGATAAATTAGGACTTCGACTAGCCTTTCTATCACTGTCAATTAAAGACAGAGAATGTGAAAATCACCTATACTCAGATTTGGTGGGCTAGATATTTTCATAACATGGGAATTTTCACATTGTCTACACGTATATGGTATCATTTCCAAGCCAAGCATTTGACATGGCTTACGTTTTTTCCGACAAACACAAATTACGAACATAAACCAAGAAGAATCAACTAAGCAAACTTTAATGCTTCAGAATGTTATCCAGTTGCCTTTTGTGAATAGGAGCTTTTCGTAAAGCCCTCTCTGGTTCTAGAACGTTTTTTGCCCTCTCTGCATCTCTCCTCGCTTTCTATCTCGTTCACCCACCTCCCTTGTGTCCCGATTTTCCTCACACATTTCCTTGTGAACTTCCTTTTCACCTCGGGATAAAGTGTGCGGGACCCTAACAACAGGAAGCCAGGCGCCGGAAACCCACTTATAGCACGAGAAGGGCATGAGCAGAGAGAGAAGGAATGAGAGAAAGAGACAGAAGGATGGGCATAGGCTGAGAACGAGATGGGGAACAAAAGGAATGTGCTGCTTGCGTGACAAAGGCTCAAAGCTCAGGCAAAAAGAGGAAGAGAGGGAGTGAGAAAGAGGGCAAAAGACTATGAGAAAAAAGAAAGAAAGAAAGTAGGATACTGGAGAGAAAGAGAGCCCCAAGGTAAGACAGGGAAGGATTTATGTACGGTAATACACAGAAAACAGAGCCCTGAAACAAGAAACTTACCGTGAATAGACAGAACAGGCAGGTAAAGAAACAAAAGAAAAGAGAGGATGAAAAATGACTTCTTACTGAAGCAAATAGATCCATTCACAGAAGTATGACATTGATGAACAACGCTAAAGCATGCAAAGTGATCAGTCTATCTCTGAAAAAGAAGGTTTACTATATCATTCAGGTTTTGTGAGGCTCTTAGTAAGTGTTATGAGAAATTCCGGCCCTTGCGGTGGCCTAAAATCAAGTAATCAAAGAAACGCTGTTTATGGACCGTGTACATGACTTACATACACCTAGGACATACAAGTCCTATCTTATCACTGCTAAATGATACTAACAGGTGAACAGTGAATGAAAAGGGCAGAACATCTAAAACATTGATGTAGAATCAGTACCTACTATATCCGAACATTTCAAAGTATCCTCTGAGAAAACCCACAACCCTTTTTTTTTCTTTTCTTGAAAAGTGAGTTGGTCGATAGGACCGAGACCAAGAATCAACCACCTCTGCTCATCAAGCCTGATCTTCTAAATGTCTGCAGGTGGACCAACTTATTTTTACCTATACAAAACCCTGTATTAATTCCAGTTGTGGTAATGCTGCCAAAGCTTCTCTCCATCATAATGTGACATCTGCGTAAGTCCACTATCGGGATCCTCCTTGTACAGCAAATTACTCACTTCACATGCCCTAGTAGAGTTTATTATATGTTCTACTGCTGATAATATGATGTTTGTCACAACTATAGGATAAATGTTATTCCTCTCTTGCAAATCTTTACCCGTTAATTAAAAAGCATAATTTGAGTATGAAGTATTATTTCATACATATGCAACATGTATTAACCTTTTTAGTACACCGTAATTTAAATCGCTATGGAGTTAAACTGCGACCGGACAAGTACGGTGCATTTATTCTATGGGCTACACAGAAGTCTTAGTAAGGAGGGGATGATAAACACAGTAACAAGAGAAACTTGTACACACAAGGCATCCATACAAAATCTTGTTCTGACAGAGCTACAAAAAAAAAGTAGCGGGTATTTGATACTTTATCCTACTAAATAAAATTCTGCAATGCTTTGTGGTTAGTACAGTTTAACTCGGTATTATTTACACTGTTATTTTAGATGCCCAAGGCGCTCCAGACATGATTACACATATTGTAAAACAAGCCTACTGATATTTGGCACTTTTGACACTAGGTATAACCCGACTGATGTATCCCAAATACTACAGGCTTCTTCCTTTTGTCCCTGTGGGATATCCGAGTAAAGGGCCGCTCACTTAAAAGAAAAGAGTGGGGTCTGATTGTTACTTGAGCATCTGTTTATCCTTCTGGAATTCAGAACCAAGGAGCCTCTTCGTGTAAAAAGTCTATTTACTCGAGCACCCGAGGGACAAGATGAGGTGCTGGAATTACAAGGAATGTGTCCAGAGCCTAAACTATCTCAGACACTCATATGCAAGATTTGAGACGTGAAGAAACCTTTTGTGCTAAATCTGCCTGGTTTTCCTTTGTCTAGAGTGCTAACAGAAACCTAAAGTAACGTACCTTCTTTTGACATCCCAACCTGGAAGCACTTCTGTAGCCGGCAAAACTGGCAGCGATTCCGAGTCACCTTATTGATCTGGCAGTTCTTGTCGCGGTGACATGTGTATACCATGTTTTTCTGTATACTGCGGCGAAAGAAGCCCTGCCAGAAAGAGGGAAGGGTATGAGATGAATGGATGGGGTTGGCGTGGGACAAGCGGACAAGAAAAATATAAAAACCAAACTACAAACGAGGCATAAAAGGGGAATGGTATAGTGCTACTATATATATATATATATATACTATATATATGAATATAGATATATTATAATTATTGAATGCTTATAGAAAATTCAAAAAAACAGAAAAAGCCAGGCAAGTTTGGGATGACAGACATTTATGTTGGAAATGCACAGAAAAATATAGTAAAATAAACTGCATGTGAGATGGAGGGTGAGCTGAAGGCATTTGCAAAGATGGGAAAATATAAGAGAAGGATTACTTTAGACGATAATTACACAGAAGGAAAAAAAAGGCACACGAAAGATGTACAGATGTACAGAAAATGAAAAGGATATATTGAAAGGAAATCAGACAGCTTAAATGACAGCGAGATAAAACCATTTACCAATATGTACTGTATAAGCAATCTATGGACATGTCACTTTGTGGGATGAAAAAGACTGAGACTATGCAATGTAGGAGATCCTCTCTAAAAACTATTACTTGTGATCTGTTCCCAAGAAACAACTACTCAGGAACTGAATCTGTGATTACGAGTTCATAGCCTTAGCAAGTGTCCACGACTGTCCTTGGTTAAACTTGCTGGACACCCAATTGCCAAGCGTGGAGCTCCTGGCTTCCTCAGCTTAATGCAGTTTCCAACTCCCTGACTTTTATCTGCATTTCTACAAAACCTCTGGGAGTCTGATTTTCCCCGGAACAAAATTCATTCAAATTCATTTGTAAATTCCCCAAACAGTAAATTTTCAGCTTGGAACTATTGCTAACCCCTAGCGATTAACAATTTCAATCAAAAGTTAAACTCATTCACTCAAGAAACAGTTGTGCCAAGATGACTTGTGTCAACTTTTACACTGTGAAGAATACTACAACTTGACAAAGGTGCAGCGTCTCACCTTGCATCCCTCGCACGAGCTGACTCCGTAGTGATATCCAGAAGACTTGTCATTGCACACAAAGCAGGGCTTGTAAACACGTGGAGGTGGCGGAGGCGATGGTGAGCTCGGGACCATTTCCTCGGAGCTGGTACTTTGGGTTTCCACAGCTAAATACAAGGAGAGACAAAGAACGGGTCAGGGATATATTGCAAAGTAGGAGCCACCATAACAACCAATTAGTAGTGTGTTAAATACTAACTGCATAGTCATAAATAATGGCTAGTCCCTGAAACTATGTTCACAAGACAAGGAACCAAATCCGAGTGCTTGGATTCTGAACATCATACTTATAACACATCACTTTCATCTACATATTTGCTTGGACCAGAACTCCCATTACACACAATTTTTACAATGTTAGTGAATGCTATGTATAAGGACTGAACCTTTAATGAAAAAACATTAACAACTGGTAATGCTAAATACCAACTGAAAATGCTTGGTAGAAGAACTTGCAATCAAAAAGGTTAAAATTATTGTACTTTATTTATGGTTGTTGGTTTTTTTAATATGCTGCCAGCTTAAGATGGTATACATTTTGTACACAAAAACCTTGGATCTGAAAGAATACTTTTTCATATACAGTAACAAATATTAGGCAAAAAAAACAGAGGTAAAGAAATGCCAGTGAACCCTCGAACCCAAGACCTCTTAATACAGAGGGATTTCATTAGTCCTTCTTGCCTATTAGGCAATGCCTTTGACTAAAGGAAGCAGAAATGTGAATATCTACGAAGACATGTGCTACTAATTTAGTGCAGCTCAAAATAACCAGGAGAGAGGGAAAGAAGGCAGCCTTAACCCTAATGTAACCTGGCCCTTGCAGCCCCCCTCAGGCTGAGAACATCCCCCAGGGGCAGCCTGCAGATGCTTTCTATCCCAGCTTTCAACACACACAGAATTTCCTGTTACAATGCCCTGAAAAGCACATTCCAGCACAGACAGGTTAAAGGAGCGAGCGCTCCGAGAAGCGGGCAACACAGCCCTTCTGCTACATCTGCGGCCCAGGGAGCCCGTGTCTCCGTGTCCCACCTCCCCTCTCTTTCATCTTTCTTCACATTTTTTCATAATGCTTTCTGTCTGTCAAGGAGTTCTTTTTTATAATGAATTTATTGTTATTTCTGCAATAAGAAATAAATCTCCATCACCGGATGGCAGTGTTATTTATTGGCGACAGTCTATGTCACTGGATGGCAG
>VKOC01012421.1:0-12194 GCA_009364415.1 Spea multiplicata
TGTGTGTAAAGGCAGGGGTGTGTGGTGAGGGCAGTGTATAAATGTGTATGTATGGACAGGCATATGTGTAGATATATATATATCTACACATATATATACACATATATATATATATAATATATGTGTGTGTGTAAGGGCAGTGCATGTATGTATATGTCAGCAAATCAACCAGCAAATCACCGGGTAAGGTACATCGCTTGCCGTGATTGGCTGGTTGTTGTACGCTGGGTAGAGGGGTAGTCTTATACGGCGAGTATAGTCCAAACTCTATATTTGGACTGTAAAAGTTGGGGGTCGTCTTATACGCCCAGTCGTCTTATACGCCGGAATATACGGTACCTATTTTACAGTCTTGTGGAATATGATGGAGTTTAGAATAATCAATAAATAATAATGTTCACTTAACTCTTGACATCATGGTGGCTATAAGTAGAACTACAAGAACAACCTTGAGAATAAGCAGAAGCAAGCTCATGGCAGTGGGCCAACATTTTACAACGTGAGATCCCCGGGGGCATAAGTTCCCTCATCTTTTGCAACCAAAAATGGTATTCTTTACCAAATCTTGTCCATGGATAGCAAGGCCCTGCTTCATACCAAACTATGCAACAAAGAGTCCTTGGTAACGTCTTATGGTATTTTGATCTACCCTCTTTTGTTTGCTAATTGCTTGCAATATAAGAATCAGCAACTGTTAATTAAAAGTGGCACCTATATGAAAACACAGTGTTACAATATGCAACAGATTTTAAACGTTACATTATAGCTCGTCTTTAATCTTGAGCCAAGCTGCCGTTAAAACGAACTTGTCACATTAACCTTAATGTGGAACAAATGTTTGCTGAGGTTTTCTGTTTAATCACCAGCCAACTTGTGGGTTAAATGGATGTGTCTCACTCTATTAGAGAACTATAAAAAAAATTCAATCATTTGAACTGGTCTTTTTTTATAGGTAAAATTAATATTTATAGATGGAGTATGGGACATCGTGTTTCACTGACAATGAATGTATTAATATGTAAAGAAAGGGGCAGATAACTTTGAGAATGAATCTCAAAAGCTCTGTGGAGCCCATCTGTGTAGAGAGAGCTGGTATGGTGGAGGTGACTGCCTCCTGGGCAACTTTTCTTTTGTGTTCAAAGTACATTATGAGCAACAAATGGTCTAACACAGTATTTTATTTATTTTTTTAAATTTGTTTTAAAAGCTCCTTCCTACATGGGACTTATACTAGTTGACACCTGAAAAGGACCACATATCTCAACTCATAATTTAGGGTCTTCTCGTGCAATTTAGATCATAATGGTCTGCTGGGAATATGGAAACAGTGACAACACTCACTTCTCGATGGATTAAATGTCTAGTGATCTTGCTGCTGGCAATCTACCAGGTAATGCATGATGTCAGTGATTAGCTGCATGCATGCTCTGGCTTGATTCATACATAAAATATAGTGTGCTCTAAGCATCAAGAAGCCTCACTTGACCCACACATAAGGAAGAAGTACTGCGTATTCATATGCTTCATGCTGTCACAGCAGTCTGCGGATCCAGTGCCATGGAGGTAGCAAAAAACATAAGTCTTTTCACATAGGTGAAGTCATGGGAGCCGGAGCTTTTACAGGTATCGAGCAAAAACGGTGACACCCAGCAGTGGGAAGACCATGTAAATATTTACTTTTTATGTTGTATTTCTACAGTATGTTTTCACAAATCAATACAGATCATAACTATGTGTTTTCTCTATAATTATGTGTTTCCTCTATACTTAGGACTCCTTAATATGCAAGTATTTCTTTCATTCTACTACTTGCCTACTACTTGCAACTTCACTGTCCACCTTGTGGAGGTACATGTAAGATTGCATTGCAACCATTATACCTTTATGGTGTACACGCATAACGGTGTATTTACTGCTGCAGTATAATAGATTGTAAGCTTTCAAGACTATCTAGATCTTTTTTTGAGGCATATCATATATGCACAGTACAAATCTATGCTTTACATAATTGCAGCAAATGTGTTGTGTTGCAAGAAGAGAACCAGCATCCAAGCCTTTGAGCAAAATATGTTAACCTCTGCTGCCCTCTAGTGCCCAACTTAGCTTTCTACAATGGCTGTTTTCTTCATTTCTTCATGGATATGTTTCTGTATTGAAAGCTCCACATCATTACTCCTTCTGCGCCAAAGCTCTATGAGACCATCAGCAAATTGCCAGGTTATGGTTATTTCTAATGTATCCAACTAATCTCTGTTGTTTCTGGTTTTCTTCTTTTAATATAAGTAAGATTTTCTTAATTATTTTCTTAAGGGTCAAATGACAACAATTTACTGCCTTCCAGATGTTTGAAACTAACACTTATGAAGTATAGTCGGAGCCATCCTGCTCTAATCCTTATGTTACTCTCGAACTGCTCAACAGCTGTTACAAAATAACCTTATTTATATTTTATAGTATTTTATCCCTATCTTGCGGCTGTTCTTGAACACTGGAGTAATTTTTTATTCATTACAGGTATTTTTATGCCTTATTTGATCTATTGGTTTGTTTCTTGTTTAAGATTTTCATCATGTGTCCAAAGCTACTTATAAACTGATGGTCACACAAACAAGATTTATTTTTTAAAAGGACACGTCTGTGGAAATATGCATTGTGTTAGAATACTCTTTATTTGTACAACAAAACTCATAAGGAACCTATTAGTAAATGGTTGTGTGAAGCACGTTAGAAAATTCACTTTTCAAGCCCCCATTTTTAGAGACTACATTATTTAACAATTTAAGTGCCCATTGAAATCCTTCTACGGTTTTAGTGTATGGAAGAATTTTCATTTTTCATGACCTAGTTGTGTATCTGCATCCTTAAATCAACAACGTGAAACATATTGCAACTTTTTTCAACTTTGCTGTCAATATTTGCAAATTATTCTCACTGAGCTCAGAGTCTTGCCACACATTTATATTCCACTAACATACATTGTAAGCTTGCGTTCCTATGTGATATATTTTTTAGATTAAAAAGAAAATTGTAAAAATAATGTGCTGTTTTCCTTTTTTAAACAGTTCTAGTTTTTTGAATAATAGTTTTGTTCATATACACTATATGGACAAAAGTATTGGGACACCCCTTCTAATTAATGAGTTTATATATTTCAGCCCCATCCATTGCTAACAGGCATATAAATTCAAGCACGAAGGCATGTCATCTCCTTAGACAAACATGGGTCATACTGAAGAGCTCAGTGGCTTTAAACATGTTAATGTTATGGAATGCCACCTTTGCCACAAGTCAGTTTGTGAAATTTCTGTCCTGCTAGATCTGCCCCGATGCACTGTAAGTGCGATTGTTGTGAAGGGGAGATGTCTAGGAGAAACAAAAGCTTAGCAACCAAGCAGTAGACCACTCACACTCACAGAGTGGGGCTGCTGACGAGCATCACCCTCTTCAGAGTTCCAAACTGCCTCAGAAAGCAACATCTGCACAATCACTGTGTGTCGGGAGCTTCATGAAATGGGTTTCTATGGCCGAACAGCTACACACAAGCCAAACATCAAGAGTCTGCAGTGGTGTAAAGCTCACTTACTCTGGAGCAGTGGAAATATGTTCTCTGAGTTGAAGGACGATGGACAAATTTGGGTTCGGCAGACGCCAGGAAAACTCTACCGGACTGCATAGTGCCTACTGTAAAGGTGGAGGAAGGGATAATGATCTGGGACTGTTTTTCAGGGTTTGGGCTAGGCCCTTAGTGCCAGTGAAGGGTATACAAAGACAATTTAGACATTGTGTCAACCAGTTTCAGGAAGACCCTTTTTGTTCCACATGTCTTTTCCGCCATACAAAAAATAAGGTCCATAAAGACATGGTTTGAAGAGTATGGTGTGGAGGAACTTGAGTGGCCCGCGCACAGAGCTCTGAACTTTACCCACTAAACACCTTTGGGATCAACTGGAACAACGACCAACGACTATGAGCCAGGCCTTCTCATCCAATGTCAGTGGCAGATCTCACAAATGCTACCTTGGCTGAATGGGCACAAATTCCCACAGACATACTCCATCTTGTGGAAACCCTTCCTAGATGAGTGGAGGCTGTTATAGCTGCAAAGGGGGAGGACTTCATATTAATACTTACGGTTTTGGAATGGGATGTTCAGCAAACTCATATATATTGTGTAATCTGGATATTAGCCAGTTGTATGATCTGTTATCTTAGCCCAATCTACTAAACATGGACCCTGGGTCGTTATCATACTGCCTGTGGTAAACCAGACATAGGCTCATTGTTAATCACCCAGCCAGAGATTCTGACTAATAAACACCTATGGAGGACTCAATTAGCAATAAAAGTCAGCTCAATGTTGTGTTTGTGCAGGGAAAGTCAACCAAAATATCACACCACTGACAACAACGGTGGCCTTCGGGTCTGTAGATAAAGGAAGTTTACTGGAACAAGTAAAGGAAACAAAAACAGGTTTTTGTCAATGCCGACCTACACTACTGTATACAGCACTGGATTGTATTCTCAAATTTGAAAAATACTCCCATAGGCTGCCATGCATTTGTGAACAATTAAAGAAGCGTCTTCTTTAAAGCTGAAGCACAATAATGAAAATATTTTGTGCAGCCTCTGCTTGCTCACACATGTACAAGTTTTATTCCTGTTTAACACATATTGTGATTATCTCTTTTGTGATGTACAAATCTAAAGCCATTTTTTAAAACTGATGGAGGAATCATCAATAGATCTCCGAGAATTATTCCAAAAGTCTGCAATTTAATTTTCATAGTGCATTTAGCTGTATAAAAACGTTGGGCAATTGTTCCACTGAATATGATCCCAGCCAGCACAGTCATGTCAGTTATCCATCCTATCAATGATCCACTCAGCCTTTTTTATGGAACAAAGTTTGAATTAGCTCATTATAATATTTGTTGATATATGTGAATTTGACCCAAGTTTACACACAGCCAAAGCTTACCTGGTAAAATCTTCTTCTCCCAGCATGTGTCGGGGAACAGGTGAAAATCTGGAAGGGGTAACTTGAGGAGGCTGGTAGGGGGATTTACTCTCCACACTGCTGAGGTATCCCCCAAGAGTAGAGTTATGGCTTATGTGGTTTTCAACTGTGAAGGCTGGATACAAAAAAAATAAAAAAACATAATAACAAATTGTTTGTACCTGGCATTATTTAATTAAGATATGTTATTAGATGAAATATTTAAAAACTTGACAAAAAAAAGTAAAAAAAAATCAATTAAAGTAATAGGGTATATCAAGGGACTCTTGGCCAGCACCATACTATTCAATGCAAAACTAGATGACCAAATATTGGAATTAAGGGCATAATAATAATAAAAATATGATATATAACATCAAGTATGAATATGTAGATGGTAAGTATAGAGATGAAGAGTAATCAGGACTTCTGTGTAGAAATACATTTGCCCAGGACTGGATATGAGTCACTCACTGCTGGCATAGTCAGGAGGTGCGTAAATCTCGTTGAGGTGAACAGGGCCAGGTTTGGCAACTTTGAGATAAACCATATCAGAGGTGTTCTTCAAGGCGGCCACTGCTTCCTCATGCCGGACATCTTGTAGGTTTGTGTTGTTCACCTGTTGAGAAGAAAGAAATAATGACATAAGGGATACAAGGCAGTAATACAAGCTACTTTCATCGTGTACATGGTATCAAGGGTAAGGGAAAAGCCTACTGTGGGTTGGATTACTAGGGAGACACAACTTTGCTCAAAGCAATGCATACATGAAAGATACCCTAGAACTAGTGCTACTTACAAATAATGAGTGTTCAGGGTTGACTTGGCTTTATGCAAATCTTAAGGATAATGTGAGATGTATGTGGTTTTCCACAGATAAAAAGTTGGAAAGACCAGAATTCACAATCCTTATTAGTAGGTTATCAGTATTGATGAGAGGTCATTCAGAGAAGAGAAAAACGAGAGGGTTGAGCAAAAGAGAAATGGGAGAGATAGAGATGGGCTTTCCTAAAAGAATTACCATTTGGAGACATGTGCTCTCCCAACTCACCGCCAACAGTCTGTCTCCAATTTGGAGTCTCCCGTCCTTCTGTGCAGCTCCCCCTTCAATGATCTTTGTGATGTAGATGCTGTTGTCCCCTGGAATGTGCTGGTTACCGATACCTCCAGCAATGCTGAACCCAAGCCCTGTAGATTTCAAAGGAGGCAACTTTTAGGTATAGTAACATGAGGGGTAAGGTGATTTCTTAGATTACCATGGCATTCTGACTTTAAGCGCAACACAATGAATGATCGAGTCATTTCCAATAAGGTCACGGCAGGTCCCTCATACCTCAATTACTGCTTATATAGTTTCTGACAGCTCCCACATAGAAGCTACAGGTGCACATGGGGAGGGACATATAATAAAGTTACAGTAGATTCTTATTTATGAGTAGTTATGGTATATTTAAGACAAAAATATGATTTATATATCCTACTTTGACTACGGAGGGGAGACCAACATAATTATAGTGGTATATTCTAAGGACATATGTATTCTAAGGACATCTGTAAACTCACCTTTAGGTCCTTTTAATAGATTGACCTCCATGATGGTCTCTGGGGGGCTGTGCCTGCGACGCACCAGAAGCCTCACCACCGGTCCAGCCTCCTTTAGAGCCTCCACTGCCTTACTGTGCACAACCTCAGTAACATCCACGTCATTCACACGCAAGACGCAATCACCCACCCTGCACAGGGGTTGATGCATGGTTAGTATTAAAGTGGTGATAAACAGCAAGGTAGTGCAAAGACAAAATAGGACATTATCATGTAAACATAGACAACAACTGTTGGGCCATCTCACCCTAATCTCCCATCCATCGCTGCAGCTCCTCCTGGAATGATCTTGGTGATAAATATTCCAGGGTCATCAGGAACATGCGGATTGTCAATACCTCCAGCAATGCTGAACCCCAACCCAGAATTCCCCTGCAGGAAATGGGGAAAATTCATAGAGAGGACTTCATTTTAAGAAGGTATAATGTAGGATAACACAAGAATTGACTTTGGAAATGAGAAGATTCAGATAACAACACAAGGCATCTACAACGCAAGTCATACTCACCCTCTCCAATACAATTTCTTCATATTTATACAAGCCATCACTGCCATTTACCTACAAGAGGAACAGAGCCACTGAATCACAAATGGCAGACAGAATTAAAATTAAAGAAAAGAAATCATAAAGAAATCATGAAGTGATTTTCTATAAGTGTTAGACCATGCAGAGCGCTCAGAACTATTGCACATCACTATCTGAAAACACAATATTGCTACTGAATGACCTGCAACAATGTCAATGAGAATAGCTAGGACCTCTAGGACAATTCAATAAACATCTGGTGTATTCCTGCACTCTAGACAGATCACTGTAAAAAAGCAACACATAAAAAGGACAGACACAAATACAGAGACTTATGAGATTCATTGTCATTGTCAGGTAGTCATGGAACCATTCTTTCAAAATAAAAAATTAAAAATGGACCACGGTACCGGTCTTGTGCTTGATCTGTTATGAACCAGGTGCATACTTAGATTTACAATGAAGCCTCATCACTTTGCTGAATGTGTTCTTCTATGCACTTTTATTTTAAAGCTCCATTGGCGCGCTTCATGGTATACAAATCCATCTTTTTACAATATGAGGAACTAAATAAGAGAACTGCAGGCTACAGTGGTCACTTAAGGTGAAACCCTTGTCTCTTTATGGCTGCCTTTATTACCTTTCCACTGTGGAGAGTAGCTTGAAACTCTGTAACCCGGAGCTTTCCTTAAATGGAACAGGTCTCCCTTTTTATCTATAGAGACACAGATGGTGGATGGCACCTATCTTTTAGAAGTCCAAGTTACACTGTAGGACACGTGGAATCTCACACTCACATTTAAACAACCAGACACATTGTTTATCAGATTTGTCTAGGACAAAAGGGAGTATGTGCAATTTGCCCAGATTCAAAGTGTATGCGGGAGATTGTAATGGGAAGGAGGACGAGGGTTAAATTATTTGATATTTCATTCCACAAAACTGGTGTAATACATGGACCAAACGACAAATAAGGATCAAGTCCAACAGAAAAGAAAAATTGACTACAAGACAATACATAGAAGTTCATGCTTTTGTTTTGGTTTTTTTAACGTTTACACTTTAAATAAGCATTTAGTATGGAACAGAGGGATCATTCATTCACTTTTGATTGTTAAAATTCTGCATGTTTTGGTTTGAAATGATCTTGGTTTGAAATGATCACATATTAATTGTTCTGAAGATTCTGGCTGTACCAAAGCTAAGAAAAGCCAACATCTTGACTCAACACCAACGGGTCACTCACACATTCAGGAAACAAATCTGCGGAGTGGGCAGAAGAATAAATATCTGAAGGCTCAGACAAAAGTGCAACCAATCTCACCCTGAAAGGACACCCACACAGAACACGTCCAACAGACAACTAGATAAACTGGATAATATACAGAATTGAGAGATTTACAAAAGATTCTATGTTTTAGGGACCTTGAATAAACCTGCAAGGTAGACCTGTCCAAATGACGCAGCCTTCGGAGCAATGGTTATTTAACAAAGATTTTTGTAAGCCAACAAATAAGGGCAACTGTTACTACATCTATATAATTCTTGTCGGTATGCTTGGCTCAGTAAAGCTTGTTGTGGCTCATAAGAGGACATTGCACTGACATGGAAGGTAGAAACTATTCTTCAAACCCCTGCCATCATACCTACATCTCAGAATTACATATGCAGTGCTTCTAGTGGCATACTTTATCCCATGTAGCCTGTGTAAGGCATGGATTAATAAACTACTTTCTGCCAGGCTCTGACTCTCTGGCCCCGTGTTCTGGGTCTAAATGACTGTAAAATGGTAACATGAGCACAGGGACAAAGATCTGTCACTGTGATTTCAGCAAACACACAGAGGGTTGTGGCAGTCACTGGTGTGATACAGCCAACGGGAGGTAATGCAAACAAACAGGGGCAAACAAGAGAGCAGTAATACACGAGGGGACAAAGAAACTACAAGGAGGGGAACCAAAAGGAAAAAAAACACCAAGACGACAAATAAAAATGAACAGAAATACACCCATCTGTACAAAGAAGTGCAAACACAAACAAAAACAATACATAGGTTTCCAGTGGAGATGCTAGTAAACATGTAGACATAACTTTTAACACCACTGTAAAGACATGAGTAACCATTTGAGGTTATACCTGTGTATTGTAACCTGAACTATATATAAGCAATACTATGTATAGTAAGAGAAAACACTACTATGCTTTCCCTAATGATGGGAAACTATTACTAGACGCTTTCTCAAACAAAGCACTGTGGACACTGTCAGTTCAGGGGACATTTCCACAGAGACATTTCCATTTCCATTTCCATCCACAAATATCATCCTGGGGAGTGGCATATTAGGCATGTAACATTTCTATGCTTTAAACACATAGGAGGAACACAACTATAATAACTCCCACGCTACACATAAACATTCTATACCATTAACATACATCAGATACACACAGATGGTCATGTGCTGCTTTTGTGCTTGTCTCCACAGTGGCTAGCTCCTACTTGATCTACAAGTTGAGATGTTGCAGATGAAGAGGAGATCTTAGGCCTGGGGTGTCCAACCTGCGGCCCTCCAGCTGCTGCAGGACTACATCTCCCATACTCCTCAGCCAGCCCTTAGCTGAAAGAGGATTATGGTAAATGTAGTCCTGCAGCAGCTGGAGAGCCGCAGGTTGGACACCCCTGTCTTAGGTTCTGATGGCTCAGGGCCTTCTCACAGCTGTATCTAGCCAAAGGTCCTATAGTGAGGACACTATGTCTACCCCAAAAGTGAGTGCAGGGGTAGATTTGACTTGAAATGTATGTGTAACATGGTACAACCCGAACAAAAGTGGTTAGGAACACATTAAATTGGGGGGAAAAAATCACTGATTGGACAAATGTTAGCATTTATCTCTGTATTGGACTTTATTGTTACCTTTAACTTTCTGCAAACAAACGTTTATGATCACTTGAACTTTAAGAGTTTTTTGTTTTCTCACCCCCTAATTCACCATGCTGTATATCATAGATAATTAGGTAATTTGAGATAATTCTTCTTATAGATATGTACTGGCACATTTAAAGTCCTAATTTCCAGTAACAGTGACGGGACATCCAGATCTGGAAACTGGCCTTTCAGTTAGCACAATTTACAAGACCCAAAGGACATGGAACACGTACATCAACGAGGTACCTCATTAACAAGGAGAAGATCTCATTAACTGGTCTCAGTTTATTAACAGGTAAGGAACAATTACGTATTGTAGAATACAAAGCATCTTCATCTGTGAACTTTTAGTCATATACACTTGTGGATGAGATATGATACACACAGAAACCATGTTTTTTTCAAGGTGGCAAAGAGCAGTTAAATGCAGAGAAGACACATATCACTCGTGTAGTAAAGTACTAAGAATACTACTTTTATGTTTTTGGATGGGGTTTCACTTTTATGTTTCCAAGATTTAACTTTTACTTACTGAGGAACCTGGATCCAGACAGTCCGTGTTCACCAGCAATGGTGGCGCTCCTGCCTGTTGGAAATAAATAGGTAGGGTTATTAGGTTAGCTGGACATTTAGCAGGTCTATAAAACTGGACAGAATGCAAACACCAAAGCTTGAGGGGATAAAAGGTTCAGCAAAAGCAGTGGTGAGTTTCGGCAAAAAAGACTCCAAAAACATTCAGGTTATCTCAAGCTGGACTGTTACAGAGCAGCATGTGGCCCACTTGATGTTTGATACAATATAGTATTTGTAACATCTCTGACATCTCATGCATGCCAAGAACCATCATGGTGCCTTGTGAAAGACGCTGATGTCCTTTAAAATGGTTCATTTTGCAAACTCGTGGTCATTGATATGGCATACCTCTCCAGAAAATCTTCTCTCAACGTAAGAGAGGAGGACAATGTATGCTAGTAACTTATAGAATTTATGAACGCATAACTTTTACAGAAAATGGTACGATAAACAAAAAACATCCAGTGAGTGTCAGCTCTGTAGGTGAAACACCTCCAATATGGTGGCTGCATTAGAGAAGAGGGCAAGGAGAATGGAATGGACTGCAAGACAGGAATATCATTTATATGTGAGGTTACCACAGGTCTTGGCCTATGTCTTAAACCGAAAATCTTTTGCACTCATTCAAAAATAAAAAGTTATAGGTAGTTTCAATAGATTAATTCATGACAGATACAGCACAAGGTACAGTCGCCAGTACTGGTGGAAGAAGAGGGAATTCTAATAATGTTGCAAGGTTTTGTCACACACACACAGGCAAAAAATCCAATTGAAAACAAAGAATAGAAGGGGGTTTTGCTTACACAGTGTAGGAGAGGGAGAGTCGATGGGCCTATATCAGCAGGTTAATAGGAGCATGTGTGCGTGACAAGCAGTTCTGGCAGCAGTTGGCCAGATTTAGATTTAGTAATTAACATTACTGGGTGACACTAATTAAACATCAGGAGCTTGTTACATGCAGTGGTTTCATCAGAATCCCCACCCACATTTGGTTGATGAGAACATATCCTTGTTGGGTAGGTTGGTAAAAATAAAAACTATACAATATGATGGATTAGTTAAAATGCTATTTGTAAATTCAAAAGTACAGGCAGGAGTAGTTACGCCAGAGAGTTATGCTAAATCTGTAATATCACCCTCGTGTTTAACAAAGAACTACGAGGCAGGACTCTAGGGAGTCCCAGTTAGTGGGCTAAGCAATACGTAACCTGATTGCATTGGCTCCCTGGAGAGATTAGAGAGCTTTTAGGACAGTGTTCTCGATGTAATTAGGTGTAGCTGCTCCATCTGCCCAGAACATGATAACAGAAGGCAGTGGCCACTTCCTTATATTGTTTGCCTGTCCCCACAGAAGCCCCTCACGCTATGTCTAGAAATGGATTCCTATTAAAGCACACATTCAAACTAAACCTTAACCAAAGGTATCCAAAAAAACAATAAAACTCAGCAAAAGGGTGTTCTATAGGGTTGAGGTCAGGACTCTGTGTGGGCAGTCATGTTCTTCCATATCATACTCGTCCAACCATATCATTATGGAACAGAAAAGGGCCTTCTCTAAACTGTTTCCACA
>VKOC01012470.1:0-13165 GCA_009364415.1 Spea multiplicata
TATATATATTTCTATTTTAAATGAGGGTCCCTATTAACCAAAGGAGGCTGGGGATCTCCTCTTTCTCTTCATTGGGGAGAGTGGGATAATAAACTCATTTTTGTTTGATTTTTATATTCATTTTATTTTATTTTTATTTTGTGCCAGGCTTCTTCCTTTAATTTTTTTAGATGGACACTTTCCATTGCCTGTAAGTGACATTGCTGGTTAGCTGCACAGTTTGCATCCTTTGCATGCCAGGAGAGGGTGTACAGGGTCCATCTCCTTAATGCTTAAAGGGTGCTTGTATATGCTACAACCCCTCTGAGTTGGGTGAATTTGAGGTAAGCAGGATAGGTAGGGCTTTTTTATTATTATTAATTTTTTAAATTTTATTTGTACATTACTACTGCCTCTATCTCACAGGAAACGATGGAGGGAGGAGACAATCTATGCGATGGGCTCCATGCATCACCAAAAGTACTTTGTAAAGCAATTTACTTCCCTGGCAACAATATGGCAGGAGTGTGGGGATATAGCTGTAGAAAATACCCTCTCAAGGTTAATTTTCCCGCATTCCAACTCACATTTGCAACTTGCAAGCATCTTGCAGGTTAATTAATCTACAAATTGCTTGCTTATGTTTGTTTTTTTTTTAACTTACATTAACTTGTATTTGGTAGTCAAATTGGGAGTTGGCTGTAGTAAACATAATATTTTAATGAAATCACTAATATGATTGCGGGTACTTACTCAATTTTATTGGTCAACACGGGATTGCTCATCGTGTCCTTTTAACATAGTCCAGGACATTTATTATACTTTTTAGTGGGACAGCTTTCATAAAATGACATGTAGAGTCATGTTAGTAAGCCAGGCTACTTCAGAGATCAATAGACATCCGAAGAAGAGTTTTTGGAAGCGTATATGACTCTATATCGTGTTCTATGAATTCTGGTCCACTATATGTGTTGGATATTTCTTTGGATTATCTTGTCTAGGACTAGTACAGCAATGCCTATTTTTGTCCTTGACATAAAGTATGTAATCTAGGTCACTGTATATTGGGTTAAATGAAAGAGTTTATCACTTAATAGTTTTCTGCTCCTGACCTAGATAACCCTCTCAGTCCCCTTCACTTATCTTCCTATAGTTTCCAAGACAACTATTCGGTTTGGGGGAAAATGTCAATTTGCCCACAAGTGAAACGACGACACCAAAAGAAAAAAATAAAAAAAAATCTAAACTTCTTATTTTTAGTGTTACGTCCATTCGTGTCATTTCTAGATTTTGCAGAGAATGTCATCAGTCACATTTTTATTTCATTTTACTTCTGTTTTTCCCAACAGGAAAAAAAAAATCACAGCTCTAATAGAACAGGATATTTAACCTAAAAAGAGTTTGTTATACTGTCTTGTATGTTTTGAAAAGTATTCAACAAACATTTTAAGCAAATGATCTTGTTTCACAAATTAATCTGTCTGTATATGGATAAAGTCAAACAACCCTATCTCTGCCATAGTCCAGAGCCAATTTGAAAAATGAACTTATTTTCTTTCAAAGGGCTGCATTTTTTTTTAGGAAGACTGGAATGCTGGTTCTCTCTAAGTTCAGTAATTAATACAGGGTTATTTCTGTCAAAGATCAAATATGTGTTTATAAAAGCTCAGGCAGTTCATGCATTTGCAATCTGATAAGAAAATGATCTTGCTTTGCTTCTAAGTACTTTAAATGCTTTGCTGTACAAATGACAACTAAACTTTGTTTCCCGTAGTTTCTCTGAATGTTTTCATAAACTTTTGTTTTAATCTAAAGTGCTAGATCGGAAGAAAACAGCCCTAGAAATAATTATTTCAGAAGATTTAAAGGTGTACTAATTAAGTGGTGGGAAAAACGTGTAGGATAGTAGGTTGTATAGGAAGAGGTAAAAGTAGCATGATTAGAATGCTGTGTCCAGTTCTGGAGGCCATGGCTTCTGAATGACCTAAATAATTCATGGGCCACTAAAAAGTACATGGTCTTGCATATGAAATACAACGGGAAAGACTTACAAAACGTAATGTGTACACCAAAAAAAAAGCAAGAGAGATGGTAAAAATATTCAAATACGCCAATGGATTAAATTAAGAACAAGAGGAAATTATTTTTCAGAAAAAAAAGTACTGCAAGAATTAGACAGCATGACTTAAAGTTACAAGGTAGGATACTGAAGGGTAATGTATGAAAATTACACTCTGCACAAAAAAAAGAATTAAAGAAATATTGGGATGTGAATATTATTATTCTAAATAATTAAAAAAGTTTAGTGTGATTCCAAAGGGCATACAAGATTGACCAGCTGGTTCTTTCTTGCTGTCGCAATTCACGTATCTAAACAGAGAATGATCCATTCCACATGTACAGCAGAGTGACATCACCTTTTGAGCATCCATAGTGCTCAATTTTGGATATTTTATATGTGTATCTCTCAGATATCTCAGTAATCAGGGAACTGATTGGGATAGCTAGCATATATGCCTGATTTGGGACTGCTGGCAGCTATGACAATGTCTAGTTTGCTCAAAAATATTTTCTGGAGTTGTCATCTTATCCATCACTTTAGTTTAGATTGTTAACTGTGTTTATTAACCTGGAAACCTTTGCAGGTGAAATAAAGTTTCCTTTAAGCTACAGTTTTGAATTCAGTCATCAGTGACATCACTCAGGACAGTACTTACAGACCCCTTGAAAACATGACTTACTTCCATTTAAACACATATACAGTATGCTATAGCTAATGGAACTCACAAGGACAAATGCTTTGGTTAACCTTGTTTAAACAATGGAGTTTCTTAATTGTTGCTGCTAGGTCTAAGAAATTAATAATACAATTTCATAACATTTGCATTTTTTAGCTTAATGGAAGTCTTTCCATTGGACAGCCCGGCCAGAGGCACATTCGAATTAAGGGCCTGAACCCTTCTGTAAATTAAAATCACAATTCCTAATTATAAAAGTTCACTTTCGGAATATGATTGTAACATACAGCCAGTTTGGGAATATTGCTCAAAAAGAATCATGCTACATCTTGCATGTGCAGCTAGTTGATCGCTGTATACAGACAGTTAATTCATCAAGGAGTAATGTGAAGAAAACGTGTGCCTGGAAAGAATTTTATCACTCATTTGGCGTGATAAATGCCGTAGACGAAGTGAGTCTTCATATATTGATTAATAGTAGAACAGGGTAGAACTGGTCAAATACGATCAGTGTGAACATGTAACAGACACCGTGAGTTATATCAACTGCTCATCCTGGATAAAGAATAGGATAGAGCTCTAACATCAAAATTCACTGTAGACATTGTAAGGCTAACAGACCCCCAAGGGTTTATCATGTTCTCAAGGTAATGAATTTGTTTTCCAATCTGAATTTTCTTAACAGACATTCCTCTAGCCTTGTATAGAGTTAGTACAAAAATATGAAATTTAAAATGAACTACTAGGAAAGATTGTAGTTAGTCTAAATTGCTGCCGTAATGTTATCAATAATACCATAAATATTATTTATGGAGTTGTATGTTAACAAAGCATTGCTAAAACAAATAATCCTTTAAAATAATTAAATATAAATTAAATACTTATTAATTCATTATTTTTACCTGTTTTAGTAACTTTTGTTGTGTACTGCTTGCACTGAACGGTATTTTATAATGTAGGTTATCTTTGTTCTGGGTTTTTTTTGTCCATATTTTTTATGCGGATGTTGATGCCTTGGGGCAACACAGGGCAAATCATTGGTCGTTAACTGACCGTTTTTTCTGTGAAGTGCCTGGCATGTCATTGGTCATTAAGGGGGTAACATGATGACTATGTCTACAGGCAAATGATTGCATCTGGACAAGACTTAACTGTAGGTGTGGAATGGTGCAGACGGTGAAGATGTTACTTCTGATTCTTTCCTCCCTGAGATGTGCATTAGTCAGACGTGCTTGGTCTGCATTGAAGTGTGAAAGCAAGTCGTTCCATATCATTCCAACAAGAGCCATGCACGCCATGCATCAATTTTCTATATTGACTATTTAGTGCACCTTTTAATTCTGAATAAGTTGGTGTTTTTTCATAGTCTTTCAGCAGCATGTTCGTGGAATAGGCGTGTACCATTCAACAGGTATTCTTTGATAGAATTTTTCATCAAAGGCCTACTTCAGAAACATCGGTATCAAACTGAAACAAACACAATAACAAACAACTCTATGACAGTCTAGAGACCCACTAAACACATAAATATTCAGGCCTATCAATATCTACATTTTAATTATACACTGATGACTTTGTTCTAGTGTGCAGAATAAGACCTGTGTCATATTAATGAAACACTTCGTTCAAAAATTTGTCAAACCTTTCAAAATTCACTTTCTTTTGCTGAGAGCAAAATGTACATAGAATTATTTATTTTCCGGATATGCTGCAGGTACTAACAGACCAACAATCATAGTTCTGTACAATACTTTAAAATGAGGAGTTTAATTTTGCTATGCGGCTGATTACATAATCCCATCCCATACACTGAAATTCAAAATACTGAAAACAAATACAACTGTTGCATCCATCTGTTTCCAGGCATGTTTCCATATCACTCTCTGAACATTGTAACTGGGCACTGAATGTATGTAAACTCGCAATGCCTCCTAATTGAGCAATAAGTGCTAAAGTTTAGTATATTACATACAGATAATAAAAAAAAAGCATATTACATATATTTGGTACATAACAAGTCCCGAGCTGCTTTTAGAAATATAACAAAACTGTAATGGCACAAAATAATGCCCATTACGTTAGCAGGTAAAAGATATGGAAAATTAGTGTCAATGTCCCTGGCACCAGTTCTGTGTATATTGGAGGTTTGGACAGCAAAGTGGAAGCATTGTTCTGGTTACAGGAAGCTGTGTCCTCTAATTGGCTTGTGTTAACTCAGTGTAAAATATATGTGGATCTTTTCCAAAATTAATAACAGTACATCTGTTAGTTTAACAGAGGAGAAGTTTTGTGATCAATAGACCTACACATAGCAATCACTGACGCATGAGACCTCAAAATATATAATTACAGAATTTGTCATTTTTTATACAACTCATTAGTGTTGACCAAAATTGGGCTGCTCTTTGATTCTGAAAGCTAATACTGCAGTCCAAGAGTGCAATCTTGGATGGATTTTTATTGTTTTTTCAAGTGGTTTAATAGTTATAACAATGCTTTGTACTGGTATCGACATATTTTGCTATGATATAGCCTTACATTTATTAAAAACAGCTAGGTACATATAACATGGTCTTTTCTTTGTTTTAAAGTTTTCAAAAACTTATTATAAGATACATGCTAATTCCATAAAGGTCTTTCTAAAAGACTGTGGAAAAAACACTAAATTATTTGGAATCAAGAAGCATTAAAAAAGTAGTATTCTATTTTGATTTGCATCAAGTGTAATAAAAAATGTTTGTAGTTAGCAAACTTACATCAATTAACAAAATTTGTAAAAACAACTCAATCTTAGATCCAACAAACACTGTGAAAGACAGATAATGTTCATCGTGGAAAAGTACATTTATATATACTTGCATAAACTATTACTGATAAGATGTAAAGTTAGTAACAAACAAGAAAACATTTTAGACTAGAATTTGTGGGAATTTCTCAGAATATCTCTTGCATTAGTTGAGTCAAGGAAGGACAGATTGGCTGTGTCAGCATATGATAGATCTTTCGCACCCCTCTAAAGCAACGTTAATGATAATTGATTAAATGTAGTTACAGATATAATTTCAGCTCACACATGAATGTAAAGTGATAATTATGTTTCACGTGCCCAAATTTCTCTATAGCAGCTTCAATTTATAAAGCCCCAGAAAAAGCAATTTGATAATCTCTCATACCTCAATCTGATTGGCTACACCACCTGTGTGCCACACTGTTTTCATTTAACTTAATGTATATATATATATATATATATATATATATAAATATAAATGCCGGTTTAAATATGAGAAATGGAAATATAGAACTATGTTGACAATTAGACTGCATTAAGAGCTAATGATTCTCTTCCTATGTATTGGTTAAAGGGAGCTGTTACCCCAGAATCTATTAGCATACCTAAATCATTTGCCAACCACTATAATTGTTTGGAGGTATTTATTTTAAAAGTTCACTTTGTAAAAGCTAAGATCTGTCTCTCAATGCGACAGAAATTACAGTATGTAATTTCAATATCTATTTCCTGGGATAAAGTGCTCTCAACCTTTCAAAGATTCCTTGAACCAATCAGCAATAATCAGCAACTTAACAATAGGGTAGAAATAGTTTAATAGGGAGAATAAGCATAACCTGTAAACAAAAAAAAGGTGGGTCTGTGGTACTAACACAAGGTGGGGTTATTGCTTATTTTGATTTGTAAATGGGTTTATTTAGTGTAAAGAACTATAAAATGTAGGATTTAACAAAATGTTTAAAACTGAGAAAAATAGAAAAGGTGATGTCACATAGTGAGAAAAAAACACCAAGGAATAAAAGACTTAAAGGGCCAAGCAATAAAAAAAGCTTTTTATTATTGCATTCAAAAGGAACATGTATCTGCCAGATTTGCTGTAAAATTACCTGGAGTTAAACCTCTCCTCCCTGGAGACGGATTTGCTCTACAATATCGAATGTTTACTTTGAACAACTGTAGGTACCGGTCTTGGAAAATCTTTTAACTAGGGTTAAACAAAACAGTAGTGGATTCTCAAGCTCCTCCAGCCATCAAATTTAATGATATAGGAGTAAATTGTCACCCGGTGCTCTTAGACATCAAGCATCTCAGCCCCCTTGTAGTGATAACAGCACTACACAGGAGAACAGCCACACTACATGAGTTCACAATGGCTTATAGACCATAATTACTAATGACACTTAAAATAAAAAGGTGTATACATGAACTAATGACTATACTAGTGTAAATGTTACAATTTAAAAAAAAAAAAAAAAACTAAAAAGAAAATGTCAGATGATGATAATCAATATACAAGTATGACACATTCTATAATATACCTTAAGTAACTAAAAAAATGTTAGCTGGATAAAACTTGTGATAAGGCTATATAAAACATGTTGAAAATGGAACAAAGTCCAAAATATGGTTAAAAGAATAATAACAAATTGAAGCCAAAGCAAAAACTGGTAAAACACTATGATCCAATTTCGTCAAGCAACAAATATTTAATTTAAATAAGGAACTAAGAGGCATTATGGATATAATTTATTTTATGAAATTATTTAAATATTGGAAATAGAAAGAAATATTTGGAGATATGGTCTCCATGGATCACCCATGTCCATTCCAAAGAAACGGCATAAGATTCAGTTAATATTTAAGATTTATACCTTATAATTTCAAGGACGATACCATAAAAATCAGATCAAAGAAGTAGGACTGATGTTGAAAGATTGTATAAAATTTATTTTTTACACAATTTGACTCTAATTTTGCGACAATAACAAAATTTACTAAAGCTATTATTAGAATTAGCGATAATAAGAGTAATTACAATCAATATGTATCTGTTGTGGCTGTATTTATTTGTGTTCAATTGAATTGTGATGTATTTGTGTAGCAATATCATTATAGACATTGCACAATACAAGCTATAGGAATTCATTTATAACAAAAGTAAGATTATTGATAATAAGCAATATTACAACCTATTATATACTGCTATGTATTTTATTTATGTTTGTATGTAATATATCTTTTTAAAGCAGAATAAACTTTTTTAAAAAATAATTAATAATTTTATGAAAAAGATCTGAAGGCAATGAAAACTAACTACCTAAATTGGAGTAATAGCAAAATAATGTGAAACTTTTTTGTCTGTTTTTGTTGAGTTTTTTTCCACATTCAAACAAGTTCCAAATTTTAAGAAACATTGCCGGACATATGTATAGATACTGAAGGTAAAAAGTAATATCTAATAATCAAGATTTTTTTTTCTGGAGAGTTTCAAACAACAATGAATATACCATATTCCCCATGATTTAAACACAGAGATAAATATATATGTCTTGCTATAAAAAATGAAGCCTGAAGTGATAAGTAACAGTTGTTTAATTAGCTTTGTTCACACACAAAGAATGTGATGTCGGTGCAATGGAATGCAAGCTTATTAACTTTAATCATTAGTATAGAAAGGTATCTCTGTGTCTTCTGTTTCTGTTTTGCCTTTAATATAAGGGAGTGCATGTACTCCTACATACTGTAAAATGATTAGCCCTCTAGCAGGGTACAATTGGCAATGGCGTTCCAATGATTGCTTAACTTCTACTGTAGCTACTGCTGTTGTGTTCAGCAGTCTGTGTAGCACATAGTTATCACTCGATCACATTCTGTATAAGACAGGTTTCCAGTTATGTTCCTTATATTTAACAAGGGTATTTATGTTTCTTATATTTAAAGAGTGTCTTTTTCTTTTAACCCCGGCTACAATAATGCACTATTTTACAGCCTTGGCAACGCAGGCTACAACACATACATTTTTGAGGGTAATAATAGGGTAATTATAATTATAAGATTAAAGATGACTATAGGACTTATTCAGACGCATTTTTTTTTTTTAAATTCTGAAATCAAACTGCTTGCTTTGCCAAATATTTGCCACATTTTCTTAGTGATATAAGCATAGTGATATATATATTTAAGGGGGTGGTTTTATTTTTGCATTGAGATTTCTAACACAGTTTTTAGTGACTGTTAAGCGGTAGTCAACAGGAGAACAGTTTGCCACAGAGACATAACGCAACTGTCAAACAGTTCATATGTAGACAAGAAGCAGCGAGACATATGATTCAAAAGTTGTTTCCATCTGACTGCTGGAAGCCCTCACCCACCACCCAGCACAGTGCTACAATAAAACACTACAACCAAATATCTGTATAATTATATTTATATTTAAACAAAATTTATGAAGTCTTGAATAATGTTCTGGTCACATTTGTTCCAATTTGCATAAAATGTTATGTTTATGATCTCTGTTTGTCTTGAAATAAAATTCACCATGTGTCCAAGTTTACAGTTCTTATCTCTGCATGCTTTCTCAATACATTTTTATCTGGAATAATTTTACTGTACTTGAAAAAAACACCAGTAGAAGACATTGATATCATTCTTTGTTTGAAAATGACTATTATTTGTTGCTGCTAAAAAAACAGTACCTTCTGCGTGGCTTCTGTAGGCTATTTAATAATTCAACATAAATAAGTAAAGTACTTGAAGGCACGTAAAGGTTGTAAGCATCCGCTTAACAATTATTGTTAATGTAGAGTCATTTAGGACCAAACCACTCACTTCGTATTACTTCTTATTCTTGCAACATTTATATAAAAAAAAAGAAATTTAAGAAATTTAAAATTATACAAAATAAGGTTACATGCACAATGATAAATGTTTTGTTCTAAACACAAGAGACAGGTAACATAAATTGTTAAAATATATAGCCATACATCAATAAATGTGAATGTATCTTTTTTTTTTTAGAAAGGTACAGTTGTTTTAAACATGTACTTTTAATTTCGTTAATTTAGATCACTGTGAACCTGCTTTGCACGTATTTTGTGCAACAGAAGTGGATGAGCTGGCACAGCTTAATCCTAGCTAACTTAAGCCGAACTCCAAGACATCCAGAAGTTGTGCCCGAGGGCTGAAATCACATTTATCACAGTCCCAGCCTTCCTGACAAGCCAGAGTGAGCACATATGCCCAGTTACTTTTCGTAAAACTTTAGGTCCAGAAGAGTATTGTGACACAAATGGGTTCATTGTGAAGGCGTGCTGGTTTAAGCATTAATTATTGGAGAAATTATTAATGGAAAGTCATATTGCTGCTTTCACACTGCAGCATGTCCTTCCAGCTGGTGGAAAGGGGAGCAAATCTTGTTTCAAGTAGCCACAACATATTTAGATAAGATTTCCAGTACAAAGTCGATAAAAGTTAGCCTACTCCAGTAATGGAGGAGACTATCTACTATGGATCAGCATACACGTACGGTGCCTGTCAATCAGCCGAGCAAATAATTGCAGAATTTGAAGCAATACTGTCAGGTACCTGCCTATCTTCCTGTCTCTGAGCCCTGGACCGTGACCTGGATTTTTCTTGTCTGCCTCTGTCCCTTTACACTTTGGACTGTTTTTTCTATCGGTATCACCATATGGTGGTGTTTCTTTCACTGTGTGTCTCTGGCCATCTCCTGCATATTGGGTTCCTACTCCTGAAACCTACCCCAGTGTGTTACAAATACACTGCTTTGTAGGTCTCCTAGTACAGGAAGGAACATACGCATCATCTACTTAATTTTCTTTTATTATTCATGTTTATGTATTTTGATTTGGGTTAATAAAGTGTATGCATGAATTCATCCACTGAGTTTAAGTGCCATCGATGTATCCACTTTAAAACTCTTTTTGTCCTCTCTTTGTGTAGCGTTGGATTAAAACAGCATGATTCCAGGGGTCCATTCAGACACTTGCTCAGCTTTCTTATGGCTATTCCCAACATTAACATATAGACTTCCTGTGTGTATGCTTACTCATTATGTTGCAGTTTTACATATTTATATGAATTTTTGTTAAAAAGAAAATTATGATTCTCTCTCTGGAAGTCAAAGGGTTACATGTTTAAATCCCTAAATAAATTTATCTGCCTTCAAAATTGACAGCGGTTATTAATCCTTTAACATATCACAGATGTTATCCATAAATTTTCCCTCGCAGCCTGGAAATGATATCCAGAACTGCTTATCCTTTAAATGCTTACAGTTTATGATGAGGACCAGTGTCAGTGCTGCCTTGCATCAGCATTTTCTCTTCTTTATTTATATTGTTATATTGTTACTTTACGAGTTTTCTCAGGAAATCAGAATACCATACTTGTGGAATAAGAAAAGCGAAGCTATTGGTGACACAGTCATTTACACTTTCGTTAGTGATCTTAATAGTCAATATCAAGTTTGTTAATACGATATCATGAATTTATGATTATAGTACAATACAAAACATGTACGTACACTACAGAGAGATGATCAAAACTAGACTAAAACCTGACAAACCATCATCAAAAAGATTTTGTTGACATTACGTCAACCATATCAACCACATACAAGGAGGCAGTATAATAGAGTAACAGGGTAACTTGGAGTATGTATAAGTTAAGCAATCAGTGCCGTGATCACCAGTATACATATGTACAGTTTAAATTGTAGGTAGTTATTTTTAATAATGATGTCGATAATAATAATATTAGTAATAATAATAACATTGAGTTAAAAGAAAAACTATTTCCATGGGTCCTCCCCTTTAAGGACAGTGCAATTTGAATGTAAACAATCTGATGAAGGTGGTCTTCGGCAAAGGGATGCCTAAAATATCTCTTCCAGAAAATGGAAACACATTATTCTGAAAATTGCATCTATTTATATATTTGTAAAACTGTCTGATTCTATATAATATTATTTATTATAAATATAGTTTTCTTAAATTATTTTAAGCAATCTAGGGTATTTTAGAATTGCAATTTCTAGCTTTATCTAAAATAACTGAAACAATAAAAAAACTGAGCTTGGTTCAAATATTTGAAACCGTAAAAAACAAACAATGATACATTTTAATGGCCAAAGTTGTAAAATGAAGTATTAGATCAATTTATTTTCGACATCCATTTTTTTTTATCTATCGCATCTTAATAAGACATCCTTGCTCGGCGTTACCATTGTGTTCGAACATTCCAAGATGAAATGCTATAACCGCTTTAAACCTCCACCATGTCCATTAGAATAACAAAAGTATTGAGCTGCGAGTCTGTAATGCAACTAAAGATAAGGGACTTTAGCAAGTGCATTGAACAGATTTTCATGGAGAATAAGATTTCATGGACAATCATGATCTCGGTTTCCTCTTTTTTTTTAAAGGATTTAGTTTTGTAAATGGTTATTCAGGAGCCATCTATCCTCTAGGCATGATTGATCACCAATTAGTCAAGTCTCCTTGCAAGCATTATTGTTTGCAGTATTGAGATATTAAGGTTCACAGTAATACAGAACATAGTTTACTAGAGAGGTTTTTATATTTTATTATACTTTAAGTGGCCTACTAAAATTTTATTTGCTTAATTTCTGCTTGAACTAATTGGCAGATATGATGTAAAAAACATCTTATTTGAGAACCTTTTGTATAATATAATCCTTTCTTGATTTGCCCAGTTTTACTGGCTGGATATGTACGGTTGCTGTATGGGACTGGAGTTGATTCAGAACAATAATTACATCTTAAAATACCTGTCACAATAATCCCATTTTGGGAATCAGGAATCCTGGCTAGCGTTCTCATCGGCTCCCTACCCATCTGCCGCCATCTAAAATTATTAGTATTTGTTTGTTTATCTGCTTTATGAAACATTGTTTAATAGAAAAAACAATGTATTAAACCAATTAGAATCATTTAACAGGGTTATATCTAAAGATAGATAGACAGATAGCTAGATAGATAGATAGATAGATGAATCTACTGTAGATATGAATTTTATTTTATGAGTGAGTTTAGTTTTACAATAGAGTATTTGAAACTACAGTCTATTACATGCTGGCTACATACAGTAATTCAATGTGTTTTTTATTTTTCACAATATAAATATATAACATATATCCTTCAATCAGAGGAGAGCACGTCATTGAAAGAACTATCGTTTTTCTCCAACTTAAACTCGGGGCAATATGGTTATGCTTTCATGACCTCTTCTCCCTGGAGGATCTAGGATAGGACGTCACTTAAAGCGCTGCCATTTTGGTGGAAGTTTCTGCTGGGTTATGTCCACAGAGATATGAACAAAGATAAAGATTGAAGATAGAAGATTTAAAATAGAAAATAGAGGAGGAAAGATAAAAGATAGAAAAGGAAGAAGATGCGGAAGTAGTCAGCAGAGGAGTTGGAAAACATTTAAAGTTCATAAGAGAGTGAACGAGAATGAGATAGTGAGTGACAGTGTGAGAGTGAGTTTACATAGCTTACATAGTAACATTCATAGTAACATAGGAATTTAGGTTGGAAAAAGACAAACTCAAATTCAACCCTTTTACCAAGGAATGTGCATTTAAAAAGGTAAATACCATCAAACCCCCCCCCCAACAATT
>VKOC01012479.1:0-10503 GCA_009364415.1 Spea multiplicata
TTGATTCTGCGTTACCTGTTAATTAACCTTATCTTCAAATTTAAATTGAGTTTGTCCCTATTAAAAGGAAATCCTTCAGCCCTTACAGTGTGAAGGGCCCCAAAACCCTCAGGAGCCCCCTGGTCTGGCCATGTGTCCTGAGGAAGTTACAAATGTTTTATCTATGCATGTTATATATTATATTTAGTGCAAAAGGATGTACTAAGAACTTTAAAGTATACTAAAGGGAGAGTTCATATGAGTAGAGTATCAGGAAAAAAGGCCCCTGTCCCATAGAGCTTACAGTCTAAGTAGTAGTAGGGAGTGGATGGAGATATAGATACAATCAGGGAGAGGAGGATGGTGCTAGGACATTTATGGGATAAGCATTTAAAAATAATTGTAGGGACAGTAAAAGGAAATAATTCATGTTATTTTGACAGATCCTTTGTGTAAGGCTTGAAAAACTATATTGCAAGGATATGCCATTTTGCACACTACTTCTGAATTATGACCACCATCAGAGTGGCCTCCATCAGGCTGGAAACCCTATGTTATCCACGTATATTCAAACATGCTTGCTTTAGAAGACATGTGGGCCCCAGATAGAACCCATAGTTCACCCACATTCTGTTTAATGACATCCATATTTGAAGAAATATGAAGGTGGACCACAAACTAAAAATTCCATATGTTGTATTGCGTATAGATGTCCAAGTTTCACAGGCCATCAAATACATTTAAAGATTAGGCACTCTTCTGGATAACATAGAATGAGCTTGAGACAATTCCTGGCCGAGCTTGTCTGGTGCCAAGAGCTGATTAGTTAATAATTAGTTGCTATACTCAATCTTAGTTGGCTGGATTTCCACATCCTAATGCTCTTGCTTATATAAACTAATGTAACAGCCACAAACTCTTAATCAGATGTTTTGGAATACCCTAGGTAGGAGCTGGTATGGAGACCCAGGACCTCTGCAAAGAGGAACCTTCTAGCCCACTGATAAATTAAGTTCCAGTAACAATATGGAGCATACCATACTTTTTCAACAAATGCACTTCTCTATATCACTTTGTATCTAATACTCAAAGAAATATGTTTTTCATGGTGCTTTTCCTTTAGGACAAAACAACTCAAATATAATAAATCTATATATGAAAGGCCCGCCTATTACATGTAAATTTATTGCTAAAATTGTTTGATAATGTACATTTCTGGTAACTCTAAAAATGATTAGTAGCTTGAATGGCGTCAATTAGTGGACTAAGCCAAGACCATGAATTCCTAAGCAAAAGCGTTTTTAATAACATTTAATAAATGAAAAGCAGATACCTGCTTAGGATTTCTTTTTAAAAAAATGGGGAAAGAGAGATATATGAGTATTTCTGGCTTTAATTTATATAATATTCTCCATCTGGAATGTTTTATAATTAAAACTGCACAGCTACAACTTCCACCTGTCAAATGATGAAAAAGATGAATACGCTAATAGGTTATTAAATATCTTAACATGATATAGTTTACTCTAATTTTTTTTAGAAAAAAACTGAGCTTTCAGACAAGAGGCTAAAAGGTCCATAGTTATTGCTAATAGTGCATTTTCATTAGTAACCTAAAACCACAGTTAAACAGCCGTGGCTTTCCAACGTTATTACAGTCTAGAGGAGTTTCTTATGTTTTCATAAATTAACACTAGACTTTGTATATTAAAAGTCCATATGTCATCATACTGTAATTCATTCATGCCGTGCAAGACGGAGGTATTCCATATTAGACCTAAACAACACATAAAGAAAATAACAACAGCGAGCTTCTTACTGAATTAGATTAAGTTCATGGGTGGATTTATCAATGAAACATTGCTATGTGCATATGGTTTGGTTCATTCTAAGAGTAGCATTGTTGAACTACTACGCGATGTTGTATTCTAAGGGCTTTTTGTGGGTTAGGCACAAGATCACGGACACAGATTTCAGCTCCTTTATCAGTAGCCCCATGTAGATGACCTAACACCCCTACGGCTTGGCCCATTCATTCCCATCATCTGTATCTCCCATGACATAAAGCCCCAGGACGAGTGTATCCATCCCAATTACAATTACTGCGAAAGTAGCTATCTTAAAATGTATACATGATTCCAGCAGTGTATAATGTCAGTGGATTTAGAAAGGAGTTAGGTGATGAATGATGCGGTTCCAATGAGGCCCCACACCATTATTAACAAAGTGATTCCCTTTCTGTGAGAACATGGATGTTACCTACTGCCTACTAAGTACTGTATGTTCAGTTAGAACAGTCAATCTCCATGCTGGTCTGCGTTAGGAAATTACACTAACAGGTGCATATATGCACAACATTACATGCAGTACCGTTCAAAAATAAATAATGTTCATTTCATGGTATCCTGGCTCGAGCTGCCTTTCCTAGCAGTATCACCCACATCCTTTCCTGGGTGGTCCATTACTGTAAAGCTGGACACTTGTTTGTAAGTAATAATTCCAATCCCATATTACTGAATCGGAGACCATCACCCGAGAAGAGTGTAGAAGGGCTCTCATATAAATAATTATTTTTCAAAGTGTCTTGTGCTTTGTGCCTCTGACGAAGCTGGCTCTTACACCAGTTACAACTCTCACTGGGCATGCACATTGTCCTACTTGATCCACTGTAATGATTTAGATAGCCTTTGTTCCAACTATTTGTGTTGTGTATTAGCACAAGGAGCTAAAGTGGCAATGAGTTTTTATTGCTCTAATGTAATGTGTGTCCTATACCATATACCAGCCATTGGGTATCGGCCTTTTAGTTTTTAGCTTGACGGTGGATACAGTGTTATTGAGGACAGTTGTTATTCTGCGTGCACCATTCTATCCTCTAAACAATAAATACTAGATTGGGAACCCACATTACACTACATCCATCATTTTGTAGTATGCCATGCATCCTAAGGTTTTTTTTTGTGTTTGTCCCAATCTAATAAAAGTTAAGTTAAAGTTAAGTTTGATTTTAACAGGGGGAGATGATCGCAAATAAAACTGACCCGCCATCTTGAATATCCGGTTATCTCTTTCCTATTATATTGTTAAGCTGCTGATTATTGTTGATAAGTTATAAATAAGATAACGATACGATAAATCAGTTTTTGTCGATAAATGTATTTATGTAAAGGCAGCAATTTCTCCTTAAATCATATGCAGAGACAGTTCACTGTATTTACCAATGAAAATATATCAATTCCATTAGCCGTGTGCTGATCATGTCACGAAGCGGGCAGAAACCTGCTCATCACGTGTACGGATTGTCATGTTGTTTTACGTCCTTACCTGAAGGTGATCATTTTCAGATGACAGGACATACAGTGGGGTCAAGGTTTTCTGACTTTGAGTAGTTTTACTTTTTTTAATGCTTCCTTGCACAACATCAAATTATGCCACAGACTGAAAGAATTTTAAGTTCAAAAGGCATTGTGGCTATTTCTGCCTTCATAATTTTGTAAATACTTGGATGACAGTTTACAGCTTGCATCTTTTTTTGTTGCTTACCAGAAAGAAGAGTGGTTTGTAAGACAGATGTATAGGGCACAAAGGTTCACGACGACAGTACACAATTATTTAAAGATGTTGTATATTGGAAGTTTCACACTCTGCAGGCTCATTATCTAACCATTTCACGGGGGGGGGGGGTGGCGGGAATAAAGGTTAATGTTTTTTCCAATATCACTGGGACTTAAATGCAATCAATCCAAAATTAGAAATGGCAGCCATGCCCAAATACTTTTTATTTACCGATTCCAGTTTTCCCAAAGCTTCTTTCTATTTCTTCCTTTCTATTGTTTCTTTCTATTGAGAAACACACCTAGAAGCTGCCTGCCTCCTGTTGTCAAATAATGGCACGGGGTATCTGCGCATGAGGGTTATGAGTTGATTAAGTGTAAAGAACTAACTTCTGAGGTTGTGGAAGCTTCTGTTTCTTTGCTTCTATTTCTGTGTTAGCCTAATTAAAAGAATCAACTTTGATTAAAGACTCCAGATTGTGCAAGACTATTTGCACCATACTGTCTGAAACATATGGTATTATATGGCTTATAAATACTGCCTTTATTGCATGTTTGTATAGTAATCGCACTATAACGGCATAATAGAATCACCGGCTACCTGCTCAGTTCATAAAGCAATCTTTTCTTTATTTGCCGTACATTCTACGGTTGTTCGACACACATTTAAAGTATGTGGTGTAATATTTATTTCACAGAGGGTGTTTGGGAGCAGCAAAATTGAAACCAGGTAAAGAAAACCTACATTTTGTCTTCCATCAGGACTATATTAAGATAATATCTACTGTGTCAATCACAATTTTTTTAAGCACAAGAAAATCACCAAGCAACCTCACAACTGCTCCTAATTTAGATGTAAATATCACTGATGAAACATTGTACAACATGCTGTTATCAATAAAAATTGATTTCCCCTAAGAATCTTTCCTCAAATACTCAAAAATGTGCTATACACTTGATACAATCACATATTTTCTACATTTGAGAAAGATACGCTGGGGAATCGTTTGACCTTCACGTCAAGGACGGATGGCACTAGTGAAATGGAACACCCTTTCTATTCCAAGAGTAAAACGTGCTTAAAGAGACACTAATATATGCTGATCATTTACAAAAGGTACATCAAAGAGCATTCAGAAAGGGATGTGTAACAATTTTGACATCCCAATGAAAAATAGAAACAATAATATGTTTTAGAGAATTTACCCCTACCAGAGGGGGTCTCAGTCCATTTCATACCACTCAAAAGGACAAGAGGCGTTCCAAAAGATTAAATATTTAATTAACATAGTAAATCAGTGTATCATAGGAAAACTAGAACATATGAGCTTTGTTAGCAACAAAGAATATTGCAATCTGTGCACACTATATAAAAGATTGTGTGACGATCATCCATTATTTGCAAACATATAAAGTAATTGTACATCTCAAACTGAGCAATATTCCCTTATTTTGGGGATCTGCATACATGAGGTTAGTAAGACAAGGGACACCTGAGAATCTGCTAATGACCCTTGTGACTACAGGTTTGATAGGTTCTTGGTAAGTTTCTAAGGAAGTTGCCTTCTCCCGACACTGAGTTAAAGCAGTCTTTTAACACCCAGAGTTTACTATTTCCTTGTTTCTCATTTTGCACAACCTATAATCTCATAATCCAGGCCAGAGCCCAAATGAAAACATTAGGGTACAGATGTTTGAAAGGTTCTGAGCCATTGATATACCAACATTCCCAAGGGTGGGCAACATTGCTCATGGTGGACTGGGGACTGTGGTAGACAATTTAATGATGTTCTATGGACCTTCACAAACCTTGTCACGGACACTAGTGTCCTTGTACACTTTGCCTATTCCTGAATTCCCTCAATATACCCTTAGGTCTACCCAAAGTAGGTAACATGGAATGTGGGTTGGCGGTAAATTGACAACCATATAAAATGATCAGCCTTAAGCGCTCAAACTGCTGGTGGACTAAATGTTCTATAATGAAATAAGAATTAGAGGTTCTTGAAACATGTTGCACAGTAATAAAGAAATCACACTAAGTCCGATTATGTTTAAAATCAGGGTGGGCAGCTGTTAGTTTATGCATGGATGTCCTGTCCACATGGATACATATTGATACCAAGAAGTAACCAATAGGGCGAGGACAAAGCCTTGACAAAAGTAACTGATTAGCCTTACAAAGGGGTAGTTGGAACAAAAGCAGTAGTCTATCTCGGGCAGGAAGGACTTTAAGGCCAACCATAACTTATTAGTCGGCAGCTCACATCACCCATGTTCTAAGTATGATGAGACCTGTTGTCAGACATTGAAATATTGTGTTAGTAAGGGGTTACTATAACTGCCTCCTTCCTGGATGTCTGATGTACACCACTTGCACCACATGCACTGCTGGTAATTATCACCTTGACATGTCCATTATACAGTACATCAAAAATTATTATTTTAATGGATGCTCTTTGGGGCCCCTATCCAGCTGTGTTTATTTATGTTTTCTTCTCCATGTTAATCTAAGAAGCTGCAACAACCAAATAAGCCCTGAGGAACATTCCAATTCATCTTGCCTGACGGAGGGCTGTCCTATCCCACCCACGTTTTGATCATGGAAACTGACGCACAACAGTTTCAAACCTAACCTTGAAGATGCTATAAATATATTCCGTCTCTCTTTGCTATCACGCCAGGCAATCTGTAAACATGGTGAAGGGTAAAGGCTATTTTGGGGTAAGGAACGCGAAATAACACACATTTTAACTCTTTTGGCTTGCCTAGAAGAAAAGCAAAATGTGAAAGATATAGCTGGCAAACCCTTGTTGATGCCATTAATATATTAAATGCCTTTTAAAAGTCAACTACAAATAAAACATTAAGTTTGTAAGTAATTATTTAGTTTTTCTTACTTTTATACTTCATGCGAGTACTCACCTATCCATGATCTTCTGGTGCTCTTCAACTTGGAGCTTAGAACACCGCAGCGATGACATCACACCCAACAGAGCATAAGCATGTAAATGCACATGGCGCAAATCCCATCTGACGTCCCATACAATAATGGGATATAAGTCTTTTTTTCAGTAATATGAACCTTCATGCAAAGTGGACAAAAGAGTAGTGTTATTAACTCCATCATCTAACTATTCATAATGAAGGTCCAATACTAGCAAGTCTTTCAGCAAGTTTTCTGCATAATTCAATGGCCGAAGAGACTTTTAGCTACAAATGATATGGCCCCAGCCAAGCAGAAGCAGTATGACAATTGCTCCAAAATAGATTTTATGTTTCCTTTATTTAAAGCTGCAGCAGAAGTCATCCATATTAAAGAAAAAATATATTTACCCTATTGGTCCAAGAGACAGTAAAGCCATTAGTCAAAATAGATCCCTTTTATTTGACCAAGACAGAAAAAGATGTAGTCACATTATTTGGACCTCAGCCGACTGCATACAGACGCAAAAAACAAAAAATATGGCCTATGCTTAGTCAAGCAAATCAACAATATGGGCACTGGAGTAGATGTCCCAGGGCCATAAGCATGAGGGTCCTCAATCTGTTTTTTTTTTCTAAGCCCTAAAACAAATTATTGGGTCCCCATCTGTAACCAACAATGAAAAACGCCAGCTCCAACTCCAGAACGATGAAGTGAAACAATGTCCAAAGCGATCAGTGTTTATTCACGTTCCATGTATTATGACAGCTAGAACACTACAGGAAACCCCTGGCAGGACCAGACTCCCAGTTGACGCAGTTTCACTCCCCATCTGTAATGCAAATAATAGAAAGATCCACATCATCTTAAATCAATGAAAGTCCTAAGCAACTGCCTAATCTGCTTGTATAGTAGCACCATGTTTCATATGGGAAAAGCTTTAAGAAGAAGAATGTATCTCATAAGCACATTTCCTGCTGTTTCTATACACACGGCCATGACTTTTAGGGCTGAATGGTGCCATGATACACCCATACCCAGCAAACTGTTGACCTTTTATAATGCAAAGAGAAGTCAGTGTCAAAACGACAACTCTCCTGCTATCTTAATCTTCAGTGAATAAACATTTAGTGACTCTGTTTATGAGAACTTTTCAATAGTCTTCATTATATAAATCTCAATCCTGCCAACTGTAGCTATCGTGATATTCAAAAAAAGTTTACCACAAACTCTCAAGGGCAGATATACAAATGTTTGTCTAAGTAAACAAAGGGTAGGCCTGGGATGCAAACATTTTGTACTCTGTGTGTTTTACGTATCCTTTTTAAAGTATTACCGCAATCCAGTTTAAACAGTTTCATTATTAGAAGGGTTAATGGAACATTCCGTTAAAAATGTATAATTTCATAAGCAGAGGAAGTAGACACATGAGGGGATTTTCTTTCACCGAGGCAGACATAGCTATGACTGAAAGTCCCCTCAGCTTATTATTATATTTTTATATGTAATTTGATTGCATGTTAGTTTGGCATCCAAATCGCCTCCTCCAAACTACATCAACGGCTGTCATCTTTTTTCAAATCATCCATAAAACTTTAAAGTTATACGGGTGAAGTGTTTTTCAGTATCCTGGACCACTGGCTATGCCTATTAATGAAAATATTTAGTTTTTATTCCCATTTTCCCACTAGTGGATCCAATGTGGTGGCGCATGATATCTATTGCATTGGGGTTCTCATGTTTGCCTTGGAATGAGTTGAGGAGTGAAGAACACAGATTATGGCTATGCTTATGTGTGAACTTGAGGTATAAATTAATGTCACATGTTCTTGCAAACGCAAAATGTGTTTAAAATCCCGGTGAACTGATTCGCAGTCAGGTTAATATAATGGACTAGGGGTACCCAACAGGTCGTTAATCTAAAACTCTCATTAAGTTTAATCACAATCGAGCCCAAAGACTGACATGGAAATGTATTGCTTGCTGGAAATCTACCTTCAAAGGGTAGTTCGCAGGGAAAAACAACTCAACTTAAGACAATTTAAGGAACATCATGACAGAAATCTCTAATTTTAGATGGGACCACCATTTATGATGCACCCAGTTGCCTCCTAGATTAACTGTGAGGTTGAAGTTGATGGACTTGTGGTTCTTTCCAACCTAAATTACCATGTTACCAAGACAAGCCATCCATGTCTTCATGTCATGCAGCCTTTCTTGATTTAACTACATGCTAAGACCTCTGAACAATTTCTTAGGTGGTTCTCCTTGTTAACAACTACTCTTCTCATCATCAATAGATGGAATTGCCCGAGCAGGCGGAAGATAGAATGTAACTATCCAGATAGAAAAGCAAGAACACACAGAAGTGTGCCAAGATTCCTGCTTACAACCTAAAGGCAAAACCAGGGTCAATTTGGAGAGTGATTTCTATAGCAATTGCTCTACATGATCTCTCTAATTGCAACCAATCCACTAAATTAATTTATATATGTTATACTAGAGATGGCATTATCTTATCAGTATAATATACATCTCCTGGAACTCATAGTGTTACAGACCATGTGACAGATATTAACATTGGTTCATAGTACTAAGCAATCTATATTCCTTGTATAACACCCTAGGGTATTACGCCACCTATTTCACATCGGAACCTGTCTATGTAACACTGTTATATGTCATTGCAAGTTGCTGGGGCATATTATTTCCTGGTTGCAGTTTTAAGCTGAATGTTCCATGTGATTATTTTTCAATAAGAATAACACTTCCTACAACGAGGAAACCATTTCATATCCTACGCTGTGTGGAACAGATGGATAATTATTAAAGGAACAGCAAAAGGTAAAGCATTTTTAAAGAAGGTCCAGAAATGGAATTCCTGATCTTGCATGCAGTCAATATGGGACGCTTTTTAGTTTTTTTAGCATTAACAATTCAGCAACGTCGCATTACTTTCATTGTATGTTTTAATAAAAATTTCTAGGTTTACGTAAGGTAAAAATGTTAGATCAGGTTAAGAGTAGGCCATAATATTTTTTACCAAAAACTTTCCCCAACCTTCAGCTGAAAGAATTGCTTATTTCTCATATGAGTCACTTACCAATCAGGCCCGTTATTAATTAGCGGATACACTTGTTGAAGAGGCAGAGTAAATAGAAGCTACTAGCGTCAAAATTATTTTTCCAGATGTAAATATAGTAAAAAAGGTCAAAATGAGGTATGCTATTGTTAAAATGATGATTATTTAACCAAGAAAGCTGTTCAAAACTCTTGTTTTTCAGTAAACCATTTTCATGCATCTAAATATACATTGGAAAAAGTGATTGAATGTACGGAAAATGGTAAGTTTATAAGAAGTTAGATTGTATGTGCTTCCCAACTTCAGCTTGCCTATGGAGTTCTGTAGAAATGAATTACCCGAGATGTAATGTTATCTCAAAAGGTACACAGCTTGGAAACTCTTCTTTATACCTTAACCTGTGCCAACATCAAGATGATGACTATGATCTAAAACAAAAGGTGCTGTATTTGTCCCAGGTGACCACTTTACACCACACTAAAGTTTGCAGTCATACTTAGGTATGCATATACATTATATAACAATCGCTGGAAAGCATTGGTAATAGTTCTTGTTATTAATACTGTAAAGCAAATAACTGGTGCTCTGCGGATTTAGTTCAAATCAGGTCCACGGGTAATGCGGATGGTAGAACTGGGCGAAAAGTAAATATTTCTTCCCACAGGAGTATTCAGAAATGCCTTGTGACTGTTTTGAGAAAGCTCATACGGGAACATCGTCACCTGTGGAATTACAGAGAAAAACTTCAAATATCTGCTTTCTGATGTCACTATACACAAGAGAACTCTATGTCTTAAAGCATCGCTGACATGGAAAGCTCTGTGACACACACGACTTCACTGGCCATGAAAGGTCTGCGTGGAAACATTTTTAGAATATGGGTGAAATTTTTAACCCAAGTCGCGCAGATAATTCACACATATAAAATCAGTGTAATGCAGAACAATGTCAAGTATTTTGCC
>VKOC01012488.1:0-12170 GCA_009364415.1 Spea multiplicata
GTATACAGTAATATAACCCCCAGCGCGGTATACAGTAACATAAACCCCAAGCTGTATACATTAATATAACCCCCCAGCGCTGTATACAGTAATATAACCCCCAGCGCTGTATACAGTAATAACCCAAATGTGCCAAATTACATCTCATTGTGCCACATTAAGGTTACATTAAAATACCCCCGCGATTGCCCCTCAAACCCAGTCTACAGACATATTGTTTTTGCACGCAGGGTCAAAAAGGAAACCCAAAGGGGCGTCACAACGAACGCTCGGTTATCCAGTATCACTACACGCAGTGGCCTGACATGGGGGTCCCCGAATACGCCTTACCGGTTCTGACATTCGTACGGAGGTCATCTGCGGCCCAGCTTCCTGATATGGGTCCGGTACTTGTCCACTGCAGGTATTATGACGTATTATGACATCATGCATATGTAAATAATAATTATTCCGTGCACCGGCTGTAACGTTACTAGACTGCAGGTTGGGCCGATTAGGGAGATAAGAATTCAGGATACTTTTAGGGGTTCTAAGTAAAACGCAAACTTTATATTACCCAACTGTTTACAGTTCATGGGTCTGCCTGTTTAACCCTCTCAATGTGGGTCCCTAGGTCTGAATAGTTACATAGATTCTAGCGCCACCTATATTTGAAAGTGTGCAATGACAGCTGCAGAAGATTTAAAAAGATATTGATGATTTTAAAAATATTTAAAGAGTAAATGCAGATCCCCTTATTGGAAGAATAATAGCTCTGCTGTTACCCTGAAATTTAAGAATTCTTGTATAAGTAAAAGTTTTATTGATTCTGTTTTTGGGCATCTTTAGCAGGTTCCACATAGGTTGAACGTAAAATAATAAATGTTTTTATTTTTGTCTCTCTTTTTTTTAACGTCCCGTCTCCCTTTAGTGCCGGCGTTGGCCGAACCGGGACATATATTGTTATCGACAGCATGTTGCAGCAGATCCAAGACAAAAGCACAGTTAATGTTCTGGGTTTCCTGAAGCACATCAGAACGCAGCGCAACTACCTCGTCCAGACAGAGGTAACATTTAGGGGAATTCTCTCTGGTCATATCATAGGTGCGGGATATTCCAGAACTTACAATCTCATATTTAATTTTATTTTGGCTGAAAATGGACCAGAAGTCATTTTAGTAAAAATTTATTTTTTCCTCCACTCTGCATTTTTTTTCCTCCATTCCGCATTTTTTTCTTCCACTCCGCATGTCTTCCATGCACAATGTGTAATAGCTTTACATAGAAGCTATGGAAAGCCTTTTTCTTAATATGTCCGGCTTGGAGGAGAGAAGAGAGAGGGGATTGGGGTATCAACATTTAAATACATTTAACACAGGACAGGAGCGAAGTTTATTTCAAAGGAGGAGAACAAGAGACCAGAATACTAAAGGATCAGGGGGCTTAGTTGGAATGGAAGGAGGTTTTATTTTACAGAGAGGGTGGTAGATAAGTGGAACAGCCTCCCAGCAGAGGTGGTAGAGGGTAAAACAGCGAGGGTATTAAACATGCATGGGATAGACATACGGCTCTTGAATCTAAGACGAGACCAACGACTGATTAAGGTTTGAGTCGTTACAGCAGGAGAAATGGGGGCCAAATGGGGCCGATCAGCCAGCAGAGTCTGTGTTTCTCCCCTATGTATATATAGATTTCTGCAGGTTCTATTTCTCTGCAAAGTTCGGTTGGAGTTTTAACATAAACCCCGTGGCGTCTGGAGATCGTACGATTTCCACGGGGTTTCCAGCTGAGATATTAAAGGATATCGGATGTTCCTTGTTAACGAGGCCGCGGATCACGTACCTTCCGGGAGTGAAACGGTCATTAAGCACCGCGAGGCCTGCTAGCTGAGAATTCCGTTAATGCATAATTCATGCCGTGAAGCCCGGATTTTGGGAAGATGGATCTTACGGTTCCTGGAGCCACCTGTGAGGGATTTTTATCCATTATCTGATTCCAGGGAATCGAGTTAATGAGATTCATCAAATGTATTTAAATAAGTATATAAACACGGCTATGCTAATTACGCGTAACATCTTCTTCCCCAATGGCTTTCACAATTGTTCTTTTAAATGTTTCATTTTTTTTTTTTGATTGTTACAATGTCTCTATTTATTTATTTATTTTTGCAGGAACAGTACATCTTTATTCACGACGCCTTGTTGGAGGCCATTCTTGGGAAAGAGACTGAAGTGTGTACAAACCAGCTACACAGTTACGTGAACACAATCCTGACACCTACGGCAGGAGGGAAGACGAGGCTGGAGAAGCAGTTCAGGGTAAGGCTTATACGAGCGAGAGGAATCCGACGCTAAATAAATCTGCCGTCTTCCATTAGAGCAGCGCAGACGCTGTAGGCGAGTGCGAGGTACGTCGACGACATACAGGCCGCCCGCCAACTTGAGCTGCAACATCCGAACGCCCTTCTTGAGTCGTCGAAGTTCAGAGAGACTGTCAATGAACCGACAACATGTTTTGCTCATGAAATATTCAGCTGAGCAGTGAGATAAGGAAATGTTGTAGTTTTCCTGCGGAGGAGGCAGAACTCGCATTGAACAGAAGGCATTACAGACGTGTTTTTAACTCTAGAAATGCTGAAATGTTTCTTGTTTTTTATCTCAAAAATATGTTTTTGATTATAATATGTAGGAACAGTATTGAAGCCATTGGACCATACCTGGGAACTTTCTTGGTTAGGCTACTCAGGGGTCTCTTGAGACTGTGTGTGGGGTGGGGCAAGCCCCCCAAAAAGTCTTCAATAGGCTTGTAATAGGAGGGGGAGGAGGGTGGAGAGTGGGAACGACCAAAGCTCCCCGCGTCTGCAGAAAGAGGAAAGTGACCCGGAGAGCCAGGGAAGTAGAGCTTCTCCCGGAGACTCCAAGTCAAACCCAGATAGTTCTCGGGTATATCTTGAAGTTTAGAGATGAATTAATTGAAGAACGATCTTGAATTGAGATTTCTTCCAATTTAGAGCATCATTTCTTTGCATAATCTCATAAAAAAATGTAATAATAACAGGAAAGACGCTGCATCATTCAGCCTGTGATTCCTTTTGGATCCACTGCGTAAAATTAATTAGTAAATTGTTAAATTACATGCATGCTGAAAAAAGTCTTATATCCACCGATACATTTGGTCATAGTTACATAGTTACATAGTCCATCAAGTTCAACCCTTCTACCCAACCTTCCTATTCTTGACCCAAAAGAAACAACGATCCCTATCATTTAGCATAATGTTACATTCTCCAGGGATGAGCGACGTATTAATTTAGTAAATTCATACCAATGGAAAGAATAACACCGCATACGGACCAGTTTGATTATGCAAAAGTGTTTTAGCACTAAATCAGTTTTGAAGTTACATTTTCCGCCGTCTAACAAAATTCCTATTCTTTTTGTGTGTTTTTTTCCCTTCAAATACTTAGAAATACCGTTCCTTTTGGTAACATATTCTACTAAACGGCTAACATTCAAATCCGCTGTCATTTGTTTCCCCCCTAGTTGGTTACACAGTGTAACGCAAAATACGTGGAGTGCTTCAGCGCCCAGAAGGACTGCAACAAGGAAAAGAATCGAAACTCATCCGTCGTCCCATGTAAGAAAGGAAGATTCCACTTAGACATTTTGAGATCCCTTTTTCCTGTGGCATGGATACAAAATATCTCTAGAATTCCAAATTTTGGACGATATAGAATAACTATTTTATCATTTTATTTATTTATTTCGGGGTTTTTTTTCTTCACATCATCAGAAAAATTGCCCGCTTTAACATAACTCAAAAATTATTACAATACAATTATTATTTTTCATAGACAAAAACTAAACCGTATGTTGTGGTGTAATAATAATAATAAAAAATAATAATCTGTGATACATTTGATGGAGGGATGAATTATTCAAAAATAATTTGAAATTTTATCATAGAATTTATGAGGTTATTTTTCAAGGACTTCACTGTAAGTCAGCATTTATCCCTTTTACCCACGCGTTTCACCGGATAAATTATTATGGTGATTTATTACGGGGGATTTAATATATATGCTTATATGAGACAAAGATAAATAGTTGGGAATTCTAATGGTTTCACCTTAAAGTCTTCAGTTAGTTACAAGCCTTATGTCAATAAATCGTCATTCCTGTGTTAGAGATCCGTTGGTTTTTCAAATGTTCTTTTTTTTGTCGCTTTAGCCGAACGAGCAAGAGTCGGTCTGGCACCATTACCTGGGATGAAAGGAACGGATTATATTAATGCCTCATACATCATGGTAAGAAAAAAAAACCCATCACGATAGTTATATTAATATTATAAAGTGGGGATTAAAGAACTGTTTAAAAGAGTGTTTTTTCCCCTAAAACATATGTTTCATTAAACCACAACCACTGAATTTTAACTTTAAACGCTCACATTGCCGTGCTGAGTCAAATACATTGAGTCTTTTTTTTTTTTACTGGATTCATACACTGTAATAAAAAAAAGGTAAATTAAAAAAAGTAAAAAAAAAAAATAAAGATAAAAATAATAATAAACGAAGTGCCTTCACTTTAATCTTAAATATTTCCTATTGGTGTTACGAATATATAACCAGCTGGCAGTCAAACCAGCGGTCTTTGAATGACCAAAATGAAAATATATTTATATGAGAAGCCGGGACAGCTCTCCTGCTCCTCTGTTTCCGGTAACCGTTTGAACGCTGGGCCTGCTTATCACATATGATGTCATAAAATGATTAAAAACATGATTCTGACGTTTTTTTGCTTCTTCTTGCAGGGTTATATCAGAAGCAATGAGTTCATTATAACGCAGCACCCGATGCCGCATACAACTAAAGACTTGTGGCGGATGATCTGGGATCATAACGCGCAGATTATCGTCATGCTGCCGGATAATCAGAGCTTGGTAAATACATTTATTATCCAACCAGCCTTTAAACTACGATAAGAGTTATTTGTATCGTTGCTGCTTTGTTGCTGTTTTGTTTTATTGCTAGATCGTCCGCGTCAAACCCTTAATCAGTCGTTGGTCTCGTCTTAGATTCAGGAGCCGTATGTCTATCCCGTGCATGTTTAATACCCTCACTGTATTACCCTCTACCACCTCTGCTGGGAGGCTGTTCCATTTATCTACCACCCGCACAGTAACGTAAAACTTATTTCCATCACAGCTGCGCCTCTGATTCTCTATTTTTAAAGGCGACACTAAAATGCATGTTATGGTTTCAGTGTCCTTTTAAACTTTAAAAAAGAAAAAGAACAACCAGATTGTACAAGGGGTATCGAGTGTCTGTGTATGCGCGAAATTTACATAAACATCAACAGCGCTGCAAACTCATTCGGTGCGACCTTCAGAGTCCTCGCGAGTCTCTTTAAGGTCAAAGTATACATAATTAAACTGGAATTTAAAACTGATCCAGGATCAGCCTGTCCGGCTCGCATACATCGAAAGGTTTCGTCTCGCGGCCAACTCACAGCTTAGTAAATAAATCCCAAAAAGTAATCTACGATTCATTCACACGGGTTCCAATAGTTGTATCGTATGCATTGTTTCTCTATCCAATGATGGCCACCATGGAAGCGGACGACTTCATTAACTATTATTAATAATTAATCCAATATTTTAAATGCTTTTATTTATCTGTGTCGTATAAAAATCTTTGTCTGCTTCCAATGCAAAAAAAAAGACTATCTTTTCAAATGTGATATTTATGTGATTTTTAACTGAACCCTCATTACCGCTATAAGGACCAGAAGAGCAAAGCTCCGCACAATGCAGTTACAAAGGCCTTATCCGCACTATGCAGCTGTGTGCGCAGAGATTAATCAAAAAAACCCGAAATATATAATTAGAGGGAATGGAAACCTCTCTTCACGGCAAACACAAGCTGAACATTAATTGGCTTCTTGAAAAGAAATAGAAATGTATTTCTTCTGTTCTGCTTCTAATGGCCACTCGAGAGAAAACGAACAGGAGAATTCTAGAATTACTGGGGAGGTGGGTTCTAGAACCCTTTGATGGCTTGGAACATTCTTACCAAAACATTTGGGGTTCTAGATAGTCTGCTTTAAAACTCTGCAGCGTTAGTAAGTCTAATCAAGGCTCAAGAACATGTCCAGGTATTTAAAATATATTTTGTAACGGATATAATTTCAAATTTTAATGGAATGATTATGAAGGGGAAAGGGTTAAGGAGGTTAGAAGGGATTACAGGTTTTAAACAAAAAAAAAAGTTACAAAATGAACTAAAAATGAATTTTCCTTATGCTTTTTGGTGTTTGGTAAACCGAGGGAAGGAATTTCCGTTTGCACTCTGCACTTCCTGCTCAGTCTTCTAATAGTCTCAGACTAAAAGTGCTCAGATGCGCAACGAAAAAATCTTCCCCCCCGGTTTTGGAATAACAGAAAAGAAATTTGAAATCCTTGCAGATACTTCAGAGGTTTCTAAATGCTCCATAAATATCTTACATATGTCAGAAATATCTAGATAAGGTTTTTAATGTTTGATTCTACAGCTATAAATAAAAATCCATTTTTAGGGGGGGAGGGGGTTGGAAGCTTTACCAGTAACTTAATTCAGTTTAGTTTCTTGCTGAAGAAGTATTTTATGGGAAGTATTTTGCGGGCGCGGAAAGAACAGCAGAGGTAGGTTTAAGGAGTGTAAAATAAGAAGTAGCTTAGAAACACTTAGCGTGTGCGGGTCTATTTAACGGAAATTAAACCCTATATAAAATGTCTTCAGTGCCTCGCGGTGCACATTAGAGACATCTTCTCCTTATGAACCGCAATTAAGCTCTTGTAATAGGTGTTCAATGAAGCCCTGCTTAAATCAAGATCTGATGACCTTTTAATGGTATGATGAGGAGAAGACATTACAGCCAACAATGAGAGCAGTCCATCGTTGGTACTTAACTCAGCCAAGTGCTCCAGTTAGGTGCTGATGCAGATTAAAGATCCGCAGGCTGTTGGTGTTTGGAAGCCAAATAAAGCTAAATTTCAAGAGGCCGTCAAATAAAAAAACAGAGGCTTAAATGTAACGTAAGGACGCTTTACATTACTGAGAAGGGGGTAGATAAATGGAGCAGCCTCCCAGCAGAGGTGGTAGAGGGTAATACTGTGAGGGAATTCACACATGCATGGGATAGGCATATGGCTCCTAAATCTAAGACGAGACCAACAGAATAACCTAAAAAAGACTGCCAATTCCCTTTTATACATATTTTTGGCATGGCGCCTATCAAATAACCTAATTTGACCCAAATATATAATATTTTAGAACAACGTTCATCACGCCAGAATTAGGGTTAAATATCGCCCCTAGACAATGCTATATTTATTGAACTTTATAAACAAAGATGTTCCTCCAAATATTACCTCCACGTGATGGGTTAATTCTCAATGGCTGCTGTTCCTTAAGTGTATTTAATGAAAACTAAATTACCCAGAAATAGAACATCTGTCAAATGTACTTTTTAATGCTATCGGTCAGGGAGCGTGATTTTTGTTTTCCACTCCTAATGAATAATTCATCGTGTTTACGAAATCTAGAAGCTAATTTCGAAGGAGAAAGGGAAAAAAAAAACGGACGCAAAAGTCGATGTTGCAGTAAAATGACGGCGTTCATTTTTCTCTGGAGGGCAAAGCGTCAAATTATTAGGATTTTTAATGTTTATTTTATGAATTGAAACGCTGAGGATCCGCAGAAGGATCCTAAGACTATTTATTTAAAATAAATGATGAAATAACAAAAATAAATAAAATATTTATTTTTTTTGGGTCGCTAGGCGGAAGATGAATTTGTTTATTGGCCAAGTCGCGAAGAATCTATGAACTGTGAAACCTTCACCGTTACTCTTATCAGCAAAGACAGGTTGTGTCTCTCTAATGAAGAACAAATTATCATCCATGACTTTATCCTTGAAGCGACACAGGTGAGACGACGCGTATATCACACAACCGCCAATATCCACTTTTTTAATGCATTTTTTATTATTATTTGCATCTTAGATTTTTTTTCTTTTCCATTATGTATCATTTGTCAAGCGTAGCTGCGCATTCTGCTAATGAAACCCAAACCGCTAAAAAAACATATAATATCATGCGGTTTGAGATACGTTTTAAATTACAAGTTTTTTAGTGGCAAAGAATTAAAGAGAAGTTACATCGGAAGAGTGAAATTAATATATTATTGTAAAAAAAAAATTGCAAAAAAATGATTGATAAAATATATAATTATATATTTTAATTTTCAATTATTTCCATGTGTGAGAAGCTGACATTCTTAATAAAAGAAAGCCTACATTCTCCAAAAAAAACCCTAGGATTAGCATTCTATGAAATAGAATTCTGTGGATCTATGTAGCCGCGAGCCGTAGATTTCTACTGCTGACAATGTTAATGTCCGCTTCGACGTATAACACAAGACCGCCATACTTCGATACACAATCTTCCGCTCATCTCCAGAGTAAGGGAGAGAGTCGGACCCTCTCTCTGTGTTAATCGTAAAGTCATTAACGCTGTTTTATATCTGTTACAGGATGATTACGTCTTGGAAGTACGGCATTTTCAGTGTCCAAAATGGCCGAACCCGGACGTCCCAATCAGCAGTGTTTTTGAACTGGTCAATGTGATAAAAGAAGAAGCGCTAACAAGAGACGGACCCACTATTGTACACGATGAGTACGTATTGCAAATACTCGGCCAAAGCATGATACGTTGGCTCAGATAAAGCGGCCTCCTCTTCGTGGCTTTAGTCATTCTTATTAAAACACTTTTATGTAGCCATGTCCACGGTTATCAAGAGTAAAAGGATGATGAGAAGGAGGACGATGGTCAGTTTTTAATGGGCAAAATTTGGAATGTAACTACATAGCAGGAGCTCTGTGTCCCGTTTTGGGGGCTTCTTCAACTGTTCCTCCAATACCCCAAACCCCCCATCTGTGGTTGAGTTGTCCACCTTCTTCTACCTGTCTGCTCCTCACAGGGTGAGGGAGAGATCCATGCCAGGAAGACTATATCTCCCCAGCCCCCCATAAGACCATCAGAATATAAAGGTTTTTGAGATACAGAAACTTGTATTTATTTTATATATAATATATAGAAAAAAAAGAAAAAATACATAAAGTTCCATTTACTCATAAACACTCAGAGATTCAAAAAGCTAAAATACCTATATTTCTCATTATGTTAATGTTATAGCTCTCCCGCCTTTCTAAGTATTAATTATTATGTTGTACTTGATCAGAAATACCGTTATGTTTCTAATTTCGGTTTAGAATAAAAGGGGATAGTTTCGTGTTTATAAAAATATTAATTGAGTTACTTATCAGTAAATTGCTTTTCTGTCGTATTTATCATGCACTCCGAAGCATATATTTTTATTATTATTATTATTCTTAATGTACATGTAGCTATAGGCCACTTTTTTTAATTAATCAATACTTAAGGAAATTGTAGCTGAAAATGAATCTTTTTTTTTTTTTTTGCCCATAAAAATATATTATTTGAAATCCTGGAATAATTACAGGAACAAATTAGTTTGAGAAATATGTATCGAGAAATGCCAAGCTTGGTTTATATCGTTAATTTGATAATTTTGCTCTTAATTTGTTTGTAGTTTGCCTTTTATGAATTTCTTCTCTAAAAAATGTTCAAGCCATTAGCTCCCCGTCCGTATGGAGCCAGATTGTAAGCGTCTCATTTTTAAAAATTATCTCGGCCGTTTCTATGCAAATGTCGTGTTCTTAAACAGGACAAATGTGGGTCTTTTGTATTAAATGAGAAGCCGGATATGATCCATTAGTTCTTCTAAAGAGTAGAATCTCTGAAATAAAAAAGGAATTATCTCAAGTTAAACTTCACCAAGTAATCTGAAGTTTCAAGAGAGTTCTTGATCGTTTTCGTTAATTGAAGGTTTCAGTGCCCCCAGCCATCCCCGACATCATGTCAAGTATATTAAAGGCACACAGGGCCTTTTAATGCATACTATGGAGGCCATGTTGGCTTGGCAGGTCTTCCATAGTGCAAATGGGTCGGCTGGGGAGATCAGAGAGCTCCCTTGTAACCGGCCCATATGGCAATGACACGCCGGAGGACTTATCACCCAACAGGGCAATCGGCTCCCTGGTTTTGCGGCAGGGGACCCTAGACCCCAGACCTAAGCCTATTAAGACTCTCCATCATGGTGCATCTCCTTCTAGAGCTTTGAGATTATCTGCTTGATTTCTTGTCTTCCAATTGGAACAGAACCTTTAATCGGTTCGGTTTTGACGCAACAAAATATGGACCCTTTTTATGCCCCTGAATTAAATGCAAGAGACATTTTCCTTGTTAATAATACCCATCGGCACCATGGCAAGAGGAGTTAATGGGTTTTCTAAGGTGGCAAAGACATGAGATGACCCTCGATGACGATGGAGAACGGGGTTCTAATTTAGAACGTTGACACAGGATAAATACTATTCCGCTTTCCTCTGTGTCTGTGTGTGTAAATATGTTATATTATTGATACCCTCGCAGTGATTGAGCTTAAAGAGCTTTTCTCTTGCCACTTACACGCTGGCTTTGGATTAAGCGAATTAGTGACTGGCGACGGAATATTGTGAAGCCGTACGCTTCAGCGACTCAAGTGCTCGTAACAATCCACTCCGCTCCCTCGCTTTTTTTGCTTTGACAAGTGACTTTAAAAGCATTGTTCATTAAAATTGTTACGGAGTGTTTATTAGATTGCTCAGTAGCCTCGCGGATGTTTTAAAATAATTCTTTGTAGTCTGCGCAGAGGCTTTGGCCCCGGAGCCCGGGCAGCGATGGCCTCACGCCGCTTTTCTCTGGCAATTTTCTCAGTGTGAAGCGTGACAGCGGATACAAATGAAACTCGGGAACAGACGGATTCTGTAAGTCAGGGTCAGTAATTAGACGTGGCCGTTCCTATAGGACTTCTGCAAATGAACTAATTGGACAAGCTGACTCCTCGCAACAGAGAAAGATGACTTTTAATAGCACGGAGCAGACCTTCTGCGGAGCCAGTAACTGCTTCGGGATGCAACCTTGTTAAGAATAATTAGGACAGCAAGCTAACAGCTAAGGGGGATTTAGACGTGCGGAGATGTGAACTGCGAGGTTTAATAAAAGGCTACAGAAACTTTTATTTTTGATGAAGTCAACAGGAAGAAAACGTATAATAAATCCCTATTTAGAAAGTACGGCTGCGTAGGACGGGATACAGCAAAGTTTGCTTTAGCCTCTATATCAGAGAAGATGCTAGAATGAAGCAATCAATCAATCTGGGGTTTGAAACAGGGATGTTTTTAAGGCCACAATGTAGAATTTTTCCCATTCTGTATATAATTGAATTCACGTTTTTTAGGACTATCTCCTTCCAGAGCTTTGAGACGATCTGTTTGATTTCTAGGTTTGGCGCTGTCTCTGCGGGGACTCTCTGCGCTCTTTCTACGTTGTCCCAACAGTTGGAGAACGAGAACGCGGTGGACGTCTATCAGGTGGCCAAGATGATCAATCTTATGAGACCGGGTGTATTCACAGATATTGTAAGTTAACAACGATGGGGAAGATGGGGGGGGGGAGCTATGACGTAATAAGAAAAATTCTAGTAAATAATTATTGTCCGGCTTTGGAAGCTCCCTACAATTTATCTGACTACATTACTGCAAGAAAGTCTGCAGAGACTTCCACGTAAAAACTCTGTAGAAGCAGAGCCGTCAGGTAGAATCCAGCTGCTTCATTGAGTATCTGGATCTCAAGGGGGTTAGCGTTATCCGACTTGCTCTGAATGTATCTAAACACACTATGCATCCTATATGTATTTAATTATGTTGCCCTTAAACCAGCCATAGGTGTTGTGTTTGACCAATGGGATTTTAGCATGGTGGTAAATCGAACTTGTGGATGTCTTATGATGTTGAGGGTCAAAGATAAATGTTCAGAAGGGCAGATAAGTTGGAAAACTCACAAGAGTTAAAATGAACGCGCTGAGGGATGCCCTTTGGAGGGTGGTAGCTGTCTTGTTGTGTACACGATGTTTATTTAATGTGGTTTCATGTTTGTGTGACCTTTGTGTAGGAGCAGTACCAGTTCCTCTACAAGGCAATGCTGAGCCTGGTGAGCAGTAAAGAGAATGGAAGCGGCCCCTTGGCCCTGGA
>VKOC01012500.1:0-11458 GCA_009364415.1 Spea multiplicata
CGGTGCGGACCGCCCCCCCCGCCCCCCGCTAGGAACGCTACTGCATATGAGGTGTTTCCAAAAACAGGACAAATGCATAAATACATTTTTGGAGTTGTTTTCCATTTGCACTGGTTATGTATAGTTTTCATCTATGAAACTGTGTAAAATGTACTTTGTTTCCTAATTTCCCCCACAATTTTATATATTTTTGTATACTAAATGATGGTTTATATATATAATTATTATTTCAAAAGAAAGCCTTACTTGTGCTGAATAAAAACCTATATATATTTTGTGGGGGTGCACTAAATTAGTTAGTGGGCAATCACAGTTGAATAAAGACAGCAAAAAACACAAAAACTGCTATGGTCATCAAGTGCAAACATGGTAAAAAAATACCTGGTCCTGAAGGGGTTAATGATCATTATGTTTATGTTTACCTGCCGTGCTTCCTATAAGTTCCAAGTACAATTAGTAAAAGGTTACTGCATTGGATACACAATGCACCATATTTTAGTTATTTTGCTTCATATGAACAACATTTATCCTAATTTACATGAAGCTAAATTAAAATCTGAGCCTGATGATGTGCAGTGAAGAGTTACGTGTCAATGTGCCCACAGATGCCAATTGACCTTGGCAGAGGTCTATTTACATCTGTTCAGTTTAAAATGCAATAGCTTGTAAGGTTACCAATGTAACATCTATTCAAACGGTAAAATGGACATTGTGTGACATTAAACTGGAGCTTTCATCTAAAACAAACCCCTTTTAATAATCAGTAGGCTGTAACGTGAATACATCATAGTTAAACTAAACCCAAAAAGTGCTTTTATACCAACATTTTGGTTAATTTCTCTGGAACAACCAATAAAATCCCACATGTATATGATGATATTAAGGTGGGAGGTATTGTAAAATTATGTCAAGCTTTTCAGCATACAGGCTTTTAGCATGCACAGTTGCCAACAGTATGTCGTAGTACTCAGGTCTGCAGCACCCGTGGCTGGGTCCTATCTGACCTCATCCCTGTCCCCCACTCCAGATGGCCTCCACGCTGGTCACTGACTATCCCGGATTCTCTGGAGCAGCAAACGTGTGCGTTCCAGCGGCCAATATGGCGGACGCATGTGTTCCACCAGAGGAAGCATGCGTTCCACCATCCGATATGGCGGATGCAAGAATCCATTTAATGGGGAACTGACATCTGTGTGCAGGTATCACCATACCCTATGGATTTCTGCATACTGCTGCTCCTCCTCCTTCCATTTCCCTGGCAATGGAAGCATATCTTGGATACCAGGAAGTATAAAAACCCTCTGCACCATGCCTTCAGTATTAGGTTAGTCTGAGCCTTTGTGTAGAAGATACCCCAGCATTATTGCTCTTGTTTTGCTCCTGTTCATGCTCCCGGTCCCTGCTCCCTCCATACCCTTGAGCCAAGGGTTAGTGGCGCGTGAGTGCACTATTTCTTCTGCGCCCCCTCCTCCATGCACTAGAATGCAAACTTCCACTCAGTCTAACACTTACACACACATACTTTTTCTTCCCTCCTCCCAGGCACTATTACGCAAAGGCTCACCCTGGCACTCCAACACAATAAACTGACACAAACTCCTGCACACACACATGCTAACACCGAATACTAATAAGCACACACTCATGCTAACACCATACACTAACACACACTGACTCGCATATTCATAACATCATACACTTAGACATGCCAACATCATGTCTTGTCTGTCTCTTCCCTTAAAAATATAATAAAAACTAGAAAATTAAAATAACTAAAAATGATAATAAATAAAACTACAATAATAAAAATACAATCATTATATAATAACCATAAAATCATAAATGTAAAACAATAATGCATAAATAAATAAAATATCACATTAAAAATATTCTTGCAGCTGCCATATGCCCATTGCAGTCTGAGCATCAAGTTAAAGCCTGCTTGTGTCTATCTTGGGATTGTACAAGTTGAGTACTGAATTTCTCAGCACCGCTTAGAAAACAAAGTGCTTGCTAATTTTGGGCACACTTTGACTAACTCACAAACTCATACTAACACATTCTAACACACGACTGCAAACATATACACTTACTTACTCTCACATCAACACATACACACTCATGCTAACATATACTTATTTTACAATAAATGCCATGTTTCTTTGTACAAGTAAAGTTGAATTTGCCTTGTTCATTGGGACACACAGCTCATAGCTGAAGTACCTTCTGTTGAAGCAATTTAGTACAAAAATTACATTAAAGTAATATTTTATCCTATAATCAACATTGTGAAGGGTATTACCAGTTATAAGGTAATGATTCATATTTTTATCTGCATTTCATTAGGCAGAAATTACTTTTTTTCTTTTTGAATTTATCCAATAACAAGTAATCTTTCTCCATAATGTTGTTAATAATGAAATTTGCTTTGAAATGTCAAAAATATGCTAAACTCATTTTTGGATAAATAAAAACCACTGATTTGTTCTATTGCTTTTGATCCTGTTTACAGAAACCATCACTCTAAATTGGCATTCAATAGAAAATTATAATAAACACAGATGAAAAAATATGAGATTGAACATTTTGTATAGTATCATTTTGTATCTATTTCCAATTATATTGGCTTACCAATTCTTTTTGTAAATACAATTATTCTAAAATGTGTAATCAAGGCTTTTTTTCTGGTTATACTTCAAAATTCTGCATTATGACTTTTGTTTATTTCTCATGGCCTGGATAAATAATGCAATCATCTTTCTGACAATCTGACTCAATTTTGTTAATAAGAACACATAAAAGGTAATAATTAAATGCCGTGGTTTGCTAAGATCTATGAAAAACAATGAACAACATCAGGTGCTCAACAATAAATGTTACCACAAAAAAGTATATCACCCAGTGTTTTACACAACCAACAAGGCTCATCTTATAGACAAAACTTGTTGGGTTCAATAACTAACTATAAACCCATTCTGGATGAGAGCTCCCTTTGTTGGCTCTGGGCTAAAATAAAATATAATTACAATGCTTAATTGATCTGTAATTGTAGTATGTAGTGATTTATCTTGACTCCTCATCTCTGCCCTGGCTTAATTAAATCATTCCCTGAGACTTTATCTAATCCTTAATAGTTTTTCCTCAGTTCTGTGAGCCATCTCTTAAACAACTGTACATTTAATCCTTCACATTCTTCAAACTTAAATATTACTTTCATTATTATTTTCTTTACACTTTATTTATAGAAAACCAGATTCTGTAGCACTACATGCATGGAGAACACAAAATTAACAATCACATGAACACACATAACACATGAGGAAAAGGGTAAGAGGGCTCTGTTCAAGAAGGCTTCAATTTTATTATCATATATCATATATCATATCATATTATATTATAGTACTTTTATTTGGAAAAAGCTGCTTGTTCTGATCAGGTATACAGAGTAAAGGTGAAGAATTTAGGACAAAAGTAAATATCAGGATTTATATAGTGGTATACAGCTACAGGCTTTGCACATTTCATTAAATGGCAACATTAGCGTTAGCAACTCTTTTCACGATTACAGCTGTGCTTGTTTAAGCCTATTCTTGGTTTTAGTTTAAATGAATATATAAGAGACATGTACAAATGTACAAAAACAATTTGGACAAATTATTTGATTTGTTTTTGGCCCATTCTGTTTCCTGCCCATTCGGGTTGGATGAAAATTGGGGAATTTCTTAAATTCAGAAACGAAATTCATTGTCCAATGCCCACATTTACTGCTGCTGTCCTCTTTCCAGATTCTCCAGTTGGGGGACTGGAAGCGCCACCATTTTGGCAGAAGTTCACACAAGGTTATCTTAGGGCAAATTAATGGAGCTTCCAGTGGCATCCTCTCCCTCTATTTTCCAATTGGGGGAGAGGATGTCACCAGAAGCTCCACAATTTTGGCCTAAGATGTGAACTCACCTCATGTGAACCTTTAATGGCGGAGGTCCAGTGAAATCCTGTTCACATGAGATTTTCTTAGGCTAAATTGACAGAGCTTCAGGTGACATCTTCTCCCCCAACCCTCCAATCAGTGGAAAGGACATCATCAGAAGCTCTGCCATTTTTTTCCCCAAACAGCCATGTATGGAATTGCCTGTTTGAGTAAAGTGATGGTCAACTGGGGTGCAATAGTTGTTTTCTTCATGGTGGCTGATAAAATATATGTGCAGATTCATCATTCTTGTTCAGTTGCTTGCAGGTTTTAACCAGTGTGGCCTATTTCACACTTGGTACATTGTACCATGTATACCATATTTTCTAAAGTACAGGAATATAATCCTTAAATGTCATGTTGTGAGTGGCTGTATTGTTTGAACAAATGTGTTGGCAGTGCTTACAGTGAGGTTTGTTACTTGTTTGGTTCCATTATGTGTTTATGTTGCTTCAGTCAGTGACCTATCCACCAGCTTTTGTTTTAAATCAGGTGGTTGTCTGATGTCCAAGATGGTAGGTCCAGGGGAATTTTTTTGGCACCTCATTCTTTGCAAGTATTGGCTGCAGATCTTTGATAATTTTGCATATTTCTTCAAGGACAGGGTTGTATGTAATGTTATGCATGGCGCGGTTAGTTTCTCTGTGTATTGCAGCAACATGTCGGCTACTCTATCTTCTGATCAGAGTTTCAACTTCCCCATGTAATCATGTGGAAATACCTCATTTGCCAGTTTATTAGGGTACGAGGAAACTGTACAGACAAAACACAACCAAAAAAGAAAAAAAATACCTTTATTAAAAAAAGTATGATCCAATACATTTGAATAACGTGAAAGTGACTGTGAAAGAGGAAATTATATTTTATATCCCATACATGAGTAAAAACCAACAGATGTCAAAAACTAAACAGAAGACAGTTCACTAAAAGTCAATACAATTGCCATGGTGAAGAATAACAAAAAATAACAAAAACAAGAATAACAAAAATAAATAATGTAAAACAATAGCAGATTGTTTGAGAATAGATGCACTCTATAGTCTCTATATTTCAAATTTTAAAACTTATTATTCTAATATTGTATAATAGATGAATATATAGCCCATCTTCTGATAAAACTTTTCTTGTATTGAAGTTTGATTAACAGTATAACTACCTTTTCTGTGTAGGGCACTAAATGGATTCCAAAATCTAACAGAAATGGTTCTGCTCATAACTGGAACCGTCTAGATTTGCAAAGACAATCGCAATCAGTAAAGGAAAGCTATGATTCTGCTCCTCTCTGTAAGCCAAGTTCCACCATGGAAAAAGAGAAAGAAGGAAGGGTAAGCCCGGAACAGGAAGCAGAGGAAATGGAGAACCAGTATGATGAGGTAGGATAAACACTACATGGACAAAAGTATCGGGACACCTGACCATTACACCAACAGGGACCTTTATGACATTGCATTCTAAATACGTAGACATTCATTTGTAGTTGGTCCCCCCTTTGTAGCTATAACTGCTTCACTCTTCTGGAGTGTTCTGTGGGAATTTTTGCCCATTCATCCAGTAGATCATTTGTGATGTCAGGCACTGATTTTGGATGAGAAGACCTGTCTCGCTATCTTTGTTCCAGTTCAACCCAAAGGTGTTCAGTGGGGTTGAGGTCAGGGCTGTGTGAGGGCCAGTTCCACATCAAAATCATCCAACCATGTCTTTATGGACCTTGTTTTTGTGCACTGGTGCTCAGTCTTGCTGTAATAGAAAAGGGTCTTCCTCAAACTGTTCCCGTTGGAAGCATAGCATTCGTATGGTATGTATCCTTCAGCATACCAAGACATTTTGGGCAATGCTATGGCCCCTTCTACCCTGCCCAGGTACCACACACACTCATTGACACTTGTACAGCTTTTATTAAGCCACAAAAAACAAAGACAAAAAAACACTGAACAGAAAAACATGAACAGATAATTTGTAATTATCAAAAATAAAATTTGACATGATATCATGGTATGGCAAAGCCCTTTGAATGGTCATGGAGAAAAACACTATTACAAAAAACACACCAGGGCAAAAAGGTGGCTAGCACCTTCTAATGTCTCATGAACATAGTCATATCTCTTTCCCGTGTCCTATAGAGTGCAAAAGAGGAAGCATCCTTGGGGGCCGGCCCTAGACCCTATACCCAGGGGTATATAAACAAACACACACATTTCATAATTTATATGTACTTTTAAAATCATACACATTAGCTCTAACAATTATTTCAAAGAAACACAATCCAAACACCAGATCAATAATACTAATTGTCCAAATTATTGTTCAATGTACACTTTGTATGAGGTTTGATGGTTTGTGAATGCTTTTTTGTGCTTTTTCTAGTCATCTGTCTACTGTATATGTCATATTGAGTATGGTTTTTTTTCAATATCATTGATTAGCAAGAATTACCAAATCAATACATAATCTATAATATAAAATAAAAATAATTTTACCAAACTTTTCTAAGATCTGTTGTCACTACAGTCAAGCTCACTCTACGCCTCAAGAAGTACTGAGTTGGTCCTAAGAATATAAATGCCCTAATGTATAGCTAAATACTGTATAGGAAATTACTTGAAAAAAGTCTCTGTACATAATTAAGTATGGACAACCCAACTCCTCGGCTGGAGAAATCCAAATAACTTAAGCTAGTATAGTACATTTTCGTGTCTTCTTTTTGTCTCTTCTTGTTCTTCTTTCTTCATCCGCTTCTCCCCAATATTAGCTCTGTTAATCAGGCCTCCTGGAGCTCTTCGTTCACACCCTTATCCCCAATTGGAAGAATAGTGGGGAGGCTGTTTCTTTGGCTCCACCCTTTTACAAAAGAACCCTGATAGGCCAGAATAATTTGGGGAGAGGTTTTGCACTGAGGGACCATTGTCGTTTTAGGAGGTTCATACAAATGAACGAAAGCAAGTTTCATTAAAATTCATAGGAATCCGAAATGCCAATGTTTGCACAGTATTAACAAAATATATACATGTACGAACAATAATATTGTAATATTTGAATTAACAGAGAGAATGCTTCTGTTTACTTATTTAAACTAAATCCAAAGGCATTATATGTTCAGCTTGAGCCTACAGCTATAGCTATTTATGCAGATTACCCTGAAATAAATGAATGTAAATTAAATTTGTGCTGTAGATTGCACCAGTTTTGGCATACTTCTATGCTTTATATGGTACAGTAATCAAGCTGCATCTGCAACTACAATGATATCAGGAAATTAAGATGCTTAGAATAGCTTGTGTCTTGCTATTTGTATTTCAAAAAGTTCTCAAGTAACTTTTAGTATTGTCAGCAAAATGTCTTAAAGCAGAAATCATTAATAAATAACATAATGTAAGAAGAGAGAAACTGACTTTTAGGCCGTAGAAACTCAATTCTTCAATCATAGAATCTAAACAATGATTGCTAAAAATAATGCCAATAATGAAAACCAAATGGAACATCTGCACATTAAGTGATTCTATGGGCCCCATAGCAAACTAGCACATCAAACTAATACATTTTAGTCACATTTTCTAGCCTCAAATAGGGATCTCTTATATCTAAGAAAATCTGGGAGTCATTTAATCTACTCTTTATTATGTATACCTGGATTATTGAAAACCCTTTAATAAAATATGTTCTGGAAAAAAGATAAACTTAATAATCAGCACATACAGAGTCTAAATACCAATATAAAATGGATATTTTAAGCAAATATTGTATCTTTATTATCTTTGCAGGAACCAATATTGAAATTTGGTGGAATCATTTATGAATCGCAAAAAGATGTCAAAGAGGAAGGAAGCCCTAATAAAGGTTCTAATGAAAACCCAACAGTTGCAAAACTGAAATTATTGTTTAAAACTAATGGTAATCAACAAAGCTCCCTTGCGCCAAACAGCATGCCAGTGGAAACTCTGAGACACTCAGAAGAAAAAGGAGGACTTTCACTGCAGATTCCCCTTAAGGTATCATGTTATGCTCACAGTAACCATTTCAGGGGATGCTTGTTATCTGTCTCATAAGGGCTTTATTTTGTACCCAGACAAATAATTACTACAGAAATTTGGTAGACATTTTTTGTAAAAACATTCTGAAATATAGGATACTACATTTTACACTCCACAATTATGGAACTGGGTTCATTAATGTATTATATTTAGTTTTTCTTTTTGTTGTATTTTTGGTTTGTATTGTCCCTGTATATATTTGTAGGATACTATATCCCCTCTAAGATTACAATTTTCTAATGTAAACAAATCCAATTTCTTTAGCCTCACTTCATGACTAAGGTGTTCCATTCCATCTATTAATTTTGTAGCCTGCCTCAGCCCATTTTTAAGATCCATAACGTAATTTAGAGGAACAAGTGCCCAAACCCGCACTGCATATTCAAGTTTCGGTTTTACCATTGACTTATACCGAGGCAACATTATATATTTCCTCACGTGAATCAATACACCTTTTTATTTATGACAATATGATCACAAGCAAATCTCCAAGAACAAGTCTGGGCAATAAATTGAAGTTTATTATTGGAGTCACATTCAATGGAGCATGATGCAAGAAATGTCTATTAGGACAAGGATCAAAGTAAAACATTTTCTTGCTGGATGACAAAAAATGGCCTTAGCTAAACTGCAGAACTGAGTAGTAGACGTTTGCACATGGACCAAAAATGGTTCAGTCAAATATTTTAGTGTGATTTTTGGTCCATTTGTTTTCGGACACCAAATTTGGTTTCCTGTCCTTTTGGTTCGGCCAAAGTCAGAGGGGTTTTCCTATTCAGCTTTCCACATTCTCATATGCAGTCTCTCACACATGCTCTCTCACTCTTTCACTCTCTCTCACTTACATGTTCTTTGTGAACGTCTCCGTACCTTCTCAGTATCTCCACTTCTTCTCCTTTGCTTTGCTTTTGCTTCTTCTCCTCTGTTTTTTATGTCTTCAGTCTTCTCTGGTGGTCCATTGTCCTAGTTTCTACACTTCTCTTTCTTGGTGGATCTGGCTGCATTATTCTGGCCTGGTGTAGTACTTCCACAGCAACCCAGAGCCTTGGCGTATACCACAGGGACAGCTTCTCCTCCATTCATCCAATTAGTCTGAACAAAACAAACTCATCAAAGTGATATGGTACATTCTGAACAACAACGAAGGCATTGGTAAGCTCATCCACACCAAAAGGAGTGGATGACCACAGAAGACAAGTGTAGTGGATTATCACAGAAGTATTTCCTTGTGAAGAAAAAAACTCTCATCTAGCCATGCAGGACACTTACCAGGAGGTTGGGGTATCATTGTCAAAGTCTGCAATCACAGGAAGACTTCAAGAAGGAAAACACAAGGTACAAACCACTGATAAGCCTCAAGAATAGGAAAAACTGATTAAACTTTGCCAGAAAAAAATATATAAAAATGCAGTTCTGGAACAATATTCTTAGATGACACTAAGTTCAACCTTCACAAGAATGCATGGAGGAGAAGAGTATGGAGAAGGGAAAGAATGGCTCATGATCCGAAGCATGCCACATCGAGGCAGTGTTATGGCATGGGCATGTATGGCTGCCAATGGAACTGTGTTTATTGATGGTATCAGCCAACTGATGCAAAATCTGACCCTAACCCAATTGAACACGCATTTCACTCGCTGAAGACAAAACTAAAGGTAGAAAGACCCATAAACAAGCCACAATTGAACTGCTGAATTAATGTCATGGCAAAGCATCACTAGAGAGGAATCCCCGAACATAGTGATGTCTATGGTTCCAGCCTTCAGGCAGTCATTCACTGCAAATCATTTTCAACCAAGCATTTACAATGATAATTTTGATTATAATTAAGTTAGTTTGTCCATTTACTTTTGAGTCCCTGGAAATGGGAAAGGAGAATTGATTTTGGTACATTTTTTTTGCTAAACCTCTTGAATATAATATGAATGTTTAAACATCAATCACAGCTTCAGTTAAAATCTATTGTGGTGGTGTACAGAGCCAGATTTCTGAAAACTCTGTCACTGTTCAAACATTTATGGACTTGACTGCATTTTACAGCAAGCACATAGTCCAAGTAGGAAGTGATTTAATATGTATTATATGAGATCTAGAATGTTTCAGCTTAATATAAGACATTATTACATTTCTGAACCAGAACTATTGTAGCTGTGAAAATAAAGTTTCTGGTACTTTAACTTTAGGTAGTCAGACACTGAAATTTATTAGATGGCATTCTGCTGATGGATGTTTTTTTACGCTTGATCTAGCTGGTTAGGATGAGTAAGAGATATATTTCCATTCACCTTGGGTAAATGATAAATCCATCAATGTAACATTTTCTAAGTAATAGATTATGGATAATGGAGTTTAGACGACGGACTGTTGCCCAAAATATTGGAATTGATATTTAAAATCTCAAATAATACATAAATGAAATATAATTAAGAAGGCTAAAAACACAACTGATAGTGTTCTATATTTATAGTTAATCTTTTTGGGCTATATTAATACCTCAAAGTTAGGTAAGCAACGTTTAAAGATGTATGTTCATATACAGGATGTATGTATGGTAAGAAAAGGGAATCAGTTTTAGTCTGTGTTTAAACTCAAATTACTTTTCTGCTATAAACTGAATCAAATGAATAACATATGAGTATAGTAAGGTGTCTTATATTGAATTCCCTTGTGCAGTGAAGTATCCAGACTTTGTGAGATGAATTTGTAATGACAACTTCTATATATGAGCAAAAGTATATGGGCTAGACCTGTGCTTTGAGTCGTATAAATGGGAAATATAACCAAAAAAAGAGGCACCCCCTCACAAAACCATAAAAATGAAGCAACAAGCTCTGCATTTTTGTTATAGCTTACTCCCACTCTCTCACACTCTTATTCACATTCTCTTACATTTTTATTTTCATTCACTCTTTCACGTTCACTAGCTCTCTCTACCTTCTCTGCTAACCACATCTAGCATAATCTTGTTCTTCTCTCCTCTGTCTTCTGTTGTTCTTCCTTTCTCCGCATTGCCGTAAGACATGACCTCCCATTGAATTTCCACAAAAATGACAAAGCTTCTGGGGCATCCCCTCCCAGATTACAGGAATGGGGAAGAGGGTGTGCCTGGAAGCCATTTTGCCTGAAGATAGCCTCCAATGAATTTCCAAAAAATGGGGGAGCTTCTGGTGACATCCTCTCCCCCAGTTGGATGATCGGGGAAGAGGGTGTTCCCAGAAGCTCCGCCATTTTGCTCAAAGATAACCTCCTGCAAACATCTGCAAAAATAGCAGACCTTCCAGTGACATGCTGTCTCTGCTTGGAAGAACAAGAAGATGCAGAGGATGCAAGAGAAGAAACTGCGAGATAGGGAATCGGTCGGTGGAAGAAGGGAGACATTTTGTGAATGTGAGAGAACCAGAGTGAATAAGAAAAAGTGAGTGATAGTGTCAGGACCAGTGACGTCGCTACAGGGGGGCAAGGG
>VKOC01012512.1:0-10127 GCA_009364415.1 Spea multiplicata
CTGTACATAGGCCACCATAATGCAAGTACTTACAGAAGCAGGGTCGCCATGAAAGTATCTCACTGGAGATGATACAGATGCTCAAGGCCTTCATGCAAGCACAAGAAACACAAGAATGTAGGTAATCGATCAAACTATTCCATGACTTTCAAGGTTTATGGGAAAGTGTGGCAGAAATATTGTATTCTTCAAAACAAATGTCCATACTCCTGTTTTGCTTTATTTGGTCATTGTAAAACCTTAGTAACGTGCGTCTACCTAGAACTAGAGCTACTAGAGCTACTTCCAAGAAAACTGATTCTGTCGGTCAATGTATGAACGTGTCCTTCACACTGCAGGTGTTTAATTATTCTGCAGAGGCCAGGAACCATACCATCCCGGAAGCTGGAATTGTCACTGATACAGAGTATAATAGATCCAGCGTAGAGAACAGATCACTGTCCGGGGTTGTTGCAGGTTGACCCTGAGCTTGCTTAAAGACTACTCCATCATTGACAGTCTCAAGGAGGAGGACTAACCCCCACACCACCAATCATCTGATCCCCTCAACCCCATAACACTGCTGCGGTCCTGGAACTGTGATTTTTTGTTTTTTACCGCTTTTTCATCTGTTGCTTCTTTATATGTTACAGACTAATGTATACATGCGTGTTGGTGCCATGCTGTAACACAGCACAGTACTTACAAATGCATGGGTGTTTATGATGCGCAGGATGTTGATTGTACACGCGATATACCTGTGTAAACTCGGAGAAGCTGTCGATGTTTGTGTTCTGCGCTGTACACATAATGTATGAATAAAACACAATTGAGCCTTTTTGGTTTTAGTTACTTTAACATTGTTGGTGAGTGGATTTCCCATTTATATCATCCAGCTTATCACAGTCATGCTAGGGATTCTTATTTCCATGGCTAGGCATACGCTATTCAACTGCACTTCCGAACCCTCTGCTAACGGTTGCAGCTCAAATAGGCTTGGGGATAATAATTAATGCCCTGAGGATGGGATTGGCAGGCTTTTTTTAAAAAATTGTTATTTATATTTTAATTTTTTGTGTGCTCGTAATTGCGTTGTTTTCTATTTATCCTATTACCTGTTGCACGATTCCAAATGGCTGATGTGCTGAAATGTCGGTACATTAAGTGACGTATAACATCTATACGCACTTTTGTAAGGCAGCCCCACGTCACATGCGAATAGTAGCGGGATGTGATGGTGAATGTCTTGAGACGTTTGATAAGTGATAGGTCCGCTTTACCTATTATGTGATTTTGGTGCTCTTGCCCCAAATGCCCTTGGTATGGGGGGTTAACACAATATTCCCTATAGCCATGGGCTACATTGGTGCAAAGTATTGCTCAGTATAGGAGGTCATGGGGGCACTGCACTGACATGTCACATGTCAAGAGAGGAAATCACCAGCCTACGTCTGCAAGACCCCACTCCCCAGTGCCAGGTAATCGAAAGGTATTACAGATCTTACATGCGCCTTTGGAGACATCATAGTCAGGTGATCTCTGGGGCTTTTCGTTAATAATAAACATCGTGTTGGTAGACATGGTTGGCTTGGTTGGAGAATAGATATTTGGCTCATCATTTACTTGGTAGGATTTGAAAGGTCTTGTTCTGCGAGGGATTGTGTAAGGGTGGCTATAGATGATTAATGGAATTCAGTTGGATAGTGCTTGGGCTCCTGTAGCCGCTTTAGGGTTTGTATCACTTTAAATCGTGCAGGTACAGATACAGACTATTAACCCATTGCAGTTCAGTTTCTTCAGAGTAACCCCACCGGGCTTATTCTGGATGGTCTTTCAGGGCAACCATTACCCGTTGCTGTGGGTGAGTATATTCCCATGGAGGCTTCCAGCGGAGTGAAGGTGGCATTAGTGTGGTCGGGGAAGTGATGCGTACTTATTGGTTTATATGGAAGTTCGGGTGGAATGTCCTCCCCACCCCCACTTCATTTCCAGTGGCTTTAGGGACACTCAGTGGCGAGCTAGCACAGTAGGGGGGAAGGCGGGCAGGTGCCAGGGCGGGCTTTAGGGCAGGGGGCGGGAGCTAGCCGTCGAATGAAGGCGTGCTTAACCAGCAGATGGGCGGGGTTTCGCCGGCTAAGCACTCTAGCCCCTTCCCACTTGGGAGGAGCTTGCGGACAGTGGGCGTAGCCATGCCGTTTCTTCCCATCCTCTTGTCCCGGGAGCTGCCTCCGCTCTCAGGAGCCGCCAGACACCGAATGGAGACAGAAGCGCCCCAGCCCGGACTGTCGCCCCCGGACTCAGCGCACGATCCTTGGTAAGGGCCACTCTCTCATCTCACGGTAGCCTCTGTCCTTGATGGTAACGGCTTCCATGCCCGGGGCTGGCGGGGGCATCACAAAGGGGGAGGTACCTGGGCACCTCAAGGCTTCTGCGAGTAACTAGGCACTCAGTGCGAGGGTCACGGGGCTAACTTTGAAGGGGGAGCTCATTGTTATCAGGTATGGGAGAGAGTATTGTTGTGCATAGCGATCACCGAGGCTTTTCAATGGCTGTATTAACAGGAACCTCATTGTTACTCTTTGCAGATGCATTTTGTAAAATATTTTGCGAAAGCAAAGCATGTAAGTGATGTAGCCGTGATATAGAGCATCTATGAAATGGTTAACTGAGAACGAAGTTCGTGCCGAGCTGCTGCCTGCATCTGTGTGCAGAAGAACTGCTATTTCTTCTTTCTCGGTTACTCATCGAACTTATCACCTTTTTTCTAGAATCACGTATTCTTTTTTATTTATTTATTATTTAATTCAGACTATTTTACCCTTTCATCTATTCCACCGATTTAAAACGTTGTCACCCTTAATCCTTGTTAGCCTAGAATAGTAACAATTACCCCAGTGTCCTAGTAGAAAGAGATTGTTACTAAGTCTACTGATACCTCATAGTCTGCTGTATCAATAGTGATTTATTGTTAACCACTATATTGATAGAAACTTCTAGCCGGAGAGCATGATTGGCAATCTACACTAGCCAGTTGGCTACTAGAGATAAAGTTGAATGCTTTAAAGGATGGGATGGACTGGGGGACTTGAGTGGTACTTTTCATCCAATTCTAATACAATATTAAACAGGCTTTTAACTAAAATGACAATAATTACTATTATAATAACAGTATGCCTTAGATGGTTTTTTTTGTTATAGTGAATTAGATAGCGGTGATTTTTGCACTAGTTTCTCCGCCTCTGTCTTGCAATTTTTTTTAAAAAAAATTAAAAATCTAATTAAAAAAATCTGGTAAGTTTGTGTAACTATATAATATTTATGTTTTTCCAGTGAAAAACTGGACATCCGTTTTGACGATGCAATGGTACACATTAATAAGCGTGAAGGGAAAAAGGGCTCGTTATATTATTGACAGATGTGTGAAAAAGATATTTGATTATTTATTTTTTTTGCGTGCAGCTTTATTTTAATATTAATATCACTTGTTTGTGTAGCCGCGCTTTACCTAGTTCATCGAGTAGGACAAACAAAAGCCACAGTAAAGTCAGACCTGCTTGCAAACTCATAGCCTTGCTTTTTCTAGACTTTTACATTGGAAGACAGAGATTTTTTTTTTTCTATTTATTGTGGGTGAAAAAAAGGAAAAAAAAATTGGACAATTTTAGAATTGATTGCTTTGATCGCGTAATTGTCACACTTGGTATCAGCAGTCATTTTAATCAATTTTACTGTGGATTTTCAGGATTTTCCTCATATTACTGTTTCATCTCATGATGGTGTACTCATTGTTGTACAACGGGCTCAATTCTTCAACTTTTCCCTGCTGCCTGTGAAATAGCGCGTAGAGTTTAGGCGCCAAAAAATAATAAAAAAAAGGAATTTATACTATTAAAAATAGTGCGAAAAGTTAGGAGCCAGTAGTAAAATTATACCAGTAATGTCCACCTGACTCCGGGAGTTTGTCCAGACCTGTCATGTCCATATTATTAGTAACAAGCAACAGTTAATCATAAAGTTATGGTACATTTCTGTACATTTCCTAGTGTACGCAGAAGAGTATATTCTACACAAAGAATAATAGAACACATTGTGTGTATTTCTGATATTAGGAGCATGAACACCTGAGGTTTCTGGAGTTGTGTGTGTGTGTGTGTGTACAGTTTGTATATGTGATTATTGTTAAAAGTAGACACAATATTTTTTTTATTACAGTCAGATGGTATCTTGCAAACCTTAACTTCCCAAATACAGCGATTCTCATGAGTCGGACTGTCTGGCGATCTGCACCAGCATGACACACACAGATTTAAAAGGAAGAAAAGTATTTTTAAACTTTTTTTTTTCTCATAAAGTGTCTTGCCGACATTTGTTCATTCGTAGGTGGAAATGTTGATGAGTTGTAAATGCTGGTGTTGACTGACAGCCCTCGGGATATTTAGGGTTGCCAAGAGATGCCACGTCTCGCCGTCATTTTGGATTGATAGAATTTCAATGAATGAAATACATTTTGGTTGGGATTGTGTAGCGTTGGTCGGGTTTATGGAGAGCAGTGTGGGTCTAAAAAAAGTGATGGGCCCTCCTAGGGATTTATTTGTGCATTGTGCGAATGACGCACCCGTGTGATATTGTGCTTCAAAAGTTTAACAAGCAGGACCATATCTACTGTTTCAACGCATTTCTACGTTATTTGCGCTTATACCGTTGTTTATCAGTATAAAATACATTCTACTGACGATGTGACAGTTCCTATCCCTTCATTTCTTGCTCTTGTTCCACTTTCAGCAAAATGTTCATCGGGGGTCTTAGCTGGCAGACAACACAAGGTAAGCTGGGCACATCACATATATAAATATATTATACAGGCATAAGGCAGCGGTGTCAAATTAGTTGTTTTTTCCAAAGCTGACTGAGGATTATGAGAGCTGTAGTCCAATAGCAGCTGGTCCACTGCAGTTTGAACCTTTTTTTAAGATATGATATTACTTTTGTCATACACTGGTACGCTCGTACATTTTTCTCCCTTTTTCTCCTTCTTCCCATGTGTTTATTCTTTCCTTTGTCCCACCCTCCTACTCTTTGCGTCCCGTTGCTTGGTCATGATGCGATTGCATTTTATAATGCGCCACGGGGTCTGCCTGCACTGACCATCTGCTTTCTTGTTCCTAGAGGGTCTGCGGGAGTATTTTAGTCAGTTTGGGGATGTCAAGGAGTGTCTTGTAATGAGAGATCCATTGACCAAGAGATCCAGGTGAGGCTTACTTTGGTTCCATATGCTCAAACATATCTGTTTACGCAGAAAACTTTGTTCTCATTTCCCACTGTGTTCCTTGTTGTAGGGGATTTGGATTTGTAACCTTCATGGACCAGGCTGGAGTGGACAAAGTTTTGGCTCAGTCAAGACATGAGCTGGACTCCAAGACTGTAAGATGTTCTCTTTTTAAAATATGTTTATTTTTTTTGGATTTATTGGCCGTATGGTAATAATATAAAACTACATTGGTGTGTATGGTTTGGTTTGGTCCAGTTATTAAAACTGTCAATAAGGCTCAAACCGCTGGCATTTCATGTAGAATTGGAGAAATATGTGGGTTTGGGTGTGTTGGGGGGGTCTAGAGGTTCTTCAAGGTTCGCACTTGTGTTTGGATTTGTTATATAAGCTGTATTGTGGAAATCTTTCAATAAGAAGTGAATACACACAAAAAAGCAATTGGAAAAACTATTAATAATGACAACACTAAAAATACATGGTATGGTTTAATAAAATATTGGCATGTGATGTTTTAGCAAAGATTTTCGAAATGGGGCTAGAAGGCAAGCCAGCATGTTGTATCTAATACAAAAAAGTAAAAAGTTTGACATTTAGGAAGATTTAATTTAGTAAATGACCTTAAGAAATTTCAACAAGTAAAAACAATGCCTGCTGTTATCTAAAATTTAGCAACATCAGGTAGAGACAAACATTAATTTCATTTTTTGTTGGTGCATGGGTGTTTATTTGTGACACTTTGTAAAATATACATTACTTTGATATTTATTCTAAAAGAAATTTAGTATTCTTTTTCGCTTACTTACAAGGTGTTTACCATAATTTCCTGAACTCAGTACCGGCTTTTGAAGGATGTTGCATTTCTGCTGAAAACAGAATTACTTTTTATTTATTTTTTTTATACCTGTGCCATTATGATACAGAACGACCTTTTAAGATATATCTAAGATTCAAACAAAATTCGTATTTTTTCATTCATTTAATTTCATATATTTTTTTTCTTAATCAAGCACTGTGGCTATTATGGTGTAGTATTTGATATGGAGCAAACCTTGTAAGTGTATCGTAGAGAAGAAAATACATTTTATAGGTATGGAAAAGGCATAAGGTGTCAAAAGGCAAATCAAAGATGGAGAGATTGGAAGAGGTTGTGAGTACATAGACTTGGGTAACTGAGATTCTGCTGGTAACACACAGGTACTTAAAAAACTCTGGTGTTGCTAGAGGTCCATAGCCAGACACAGAGGTCCATAGCCAGCTGTGGTGGTGTAAGGGACACAGAGGTCCATAGGTAACTGTGATTGTGCTAGGTATACAGAGGTCCATAAGTAACTTGTGGTTGTCCTAGTGACACAGAGGTCCATAGGTAACTGTGATTGTGCTAGGTATACAGAGGTCCATAAGTAACTTGTGGTTGTCCTAGTGACACAGAGGTCCATAGGTAACTGTGATTGTGCTAGGTATACAGAGGTCCATAAGTAACTTGTGGTTGTCCTAGTGACACAGAGGTCCATGGGTAACTGTGGTTTACCTTAGGACACAGAGGTCCATAGGTAACTTTGCTTGTGCTAGGGACACAGAAGAACATAGGTAGCTGAGGTTGTGCAAGCGACAGAGTCTTTCTTTTATGTGATTCACTTCATGTCTAAATCTCAAACATTCACTGGAGGAGCAATCTTTTTTTCCTTTCCACCCTAGTGTTATTCTTGAATCTCTCATGTCACACGTTTGCAGTGTATACTTTGGGAATATAGAAATGTGTTTGTCATGTTGAAAATGTGCCAATTATTAGAAGCGTATGTGGCTCTGTCACATTTTTTCCCACCGGTTGCTAAGTTGTCATGGTCAACGCTGGCATTAACTTATAAAATCGCTGGGTAAGAGGCAATGTTTGCTGCTCTACATCCCGGTCGGTGGTCTCTTGTTTGTCAGTCGGAGCAGGGAAGCTCCAGGGATTGTGTCTCTGCAGACGTAGGGGGAGGGGAAGCCATGCAGCTCGGCCCAATGTCCCTTGGTCCTTGGATGGGAAGTTTCTTTTGTTGCCTGGGAGGAGACAAGTGCATGTTGCATACAAAGAGCAGCTGAAAGCAAAGGGGACCCACAGGCATTCCGAAAAGACTGTTCTTTATACTTTGTTTTAGGCTGTTAGAGGATAACTGAGTTTTACTGTATTACGAGAACATTAGAAATAACCTGAGAAGACGTGTTATATGATACGCTAGGCTGCCTGGATCAAGGCTTAGTTTGACACATCAGTAGGTGAGTCTGTGCCTGATTTTTCAGTTTAGTTAGTATGCTTGGTGGGTGCTTGAATGGAAAGCTACTTTGTCAGTAGGCTGTCTCTTTGTGGTTCTATTGGGTTGTTGAAATGCGATTGCCATTTTTAATGTACTTCAAGCCCTTTGAGTGCCAAACCATGGTGGTGGTTTGCTGGAGTTCAGCTTTTGTAATATCTATACATTTTAAAACGTATACTTTTAAAATGGTTTCAAAAACAATAACACGTGACTCTATTTAGTTATATTATACTCCTGATAAACGGGGCAAAATATCAAACATTGTCATTGTCACTTATTCACAGATTTCTGTTGAGAAGTCACAGTAATGGATCTCATTGAAGATATATTGTTTGCTACATGTGCTCCGCACCTTTTGTGCATGCCATACGTCCTGCATGGTAATAGTTTAGTTATATAGAGTAGACTAATCTGGACACATTTTATCACAGGCAGATATTCTGCAAATAAATAAACTATTGAATGGAATATTAGGTTCAAAGGCATAATGGTTTAGAGGATGTAGGAAGTACCATGGGCGGGCTTAAGAATGGCCCCAAAATGAGACTCTGTCCCTCTGTCTATGTGGGCAAGTCCTATATAAGCACAACCAGTATTTACATAGGTTGTACTCTGGCACGTGGGAATGGATGGGTAGATGGTTTAGGTGGATGTGCTCGGTTTCTATGCTTATGCCACACATCTTGAAGTTAGCTAGACTTAGGCAGCTCACTTATTGTCTTTTTATTTTACAGTAAAGATCTACATTGTGCTTAAGTTTGGTTTTGTCTTTTGGTTTATATTAAACAGCACAGAATTCGTTTAGTTTTCAGATTTGGAAAAAAGAAGCCCCTACCCCCAATCTTTTTACCCTGTGTTACAGGTGTCTGTTCTAGTTCTCTACCATTTACCTGTAACAATAGTGACTAGTGTTTCGTGATGTGAAATTGGTGCTTTCCCCCCTGCTCTGAGCCGCAGTTTTCTCCCTTAATAGCATCTTCCTGGCCTTTGCTGACATAGCACAGAGGAATGTCATGACAAAGGGGTATTGTTGGGATATTCTATCTCCTGTTTTGATTTCTATTCCCTGATGCCCAGAAGCACAAGCATTCCCCAGTTCATCTCTGCATAGTGTCTGCCATGTCTGACCCCTCTTGTCCTTCTCTCATGACACTCCCTCCAGACTTGGGCTTGAATCTTGTCTGAGTTGCTCCTGAATCAATGATGTTGAAGATCTAATCATAACCTGGTCGTGTTGACGCAAAAAAAAGACACACAGAATGAGTTAGTGATTGATTCTTAAATCCCCACGAATAAGTATATTTATCCATGTTTTGGGTTCAGATGATTTTCCAGGCTTTTTTATATGGTAGGCTTCTCCAGACCAGCCCTCTTTCTTTTTCCTGGTTCTTTGGGTTGTGTTATACTTCTTTTTGTCCTCATTTATTTTCTCAAGTTATAATTTTTTTTGTATATTTCTCTTGTACAAGCTATTCCTGGTTCATGTGTACATTTCAGAATATGACACCTGCTGTGCCTAGTTTGGCCACTCTTTTCAGGTTCATATTCCAGGGCTCGGAAATCCAGTCCCGTGTGCTACTTTATTATATTTTATGATATGCATACTATTTTTAAGTTACATATTTTACTTTTTAAACTGTAAAAGTTCCCACATTCCACCCATGTCCTTGTCTCTTATGTTCTGTTCTTTGGTTCTTGATTTTAGGTATGCCCAGTTACTCCCTATTGTTAATTTTAGATTTAATTCTGGAACTACCTTAGTTCTAGTAGTCATATAGTTTTTTTGCTTTTTGGAGGGTGACATAGTTAACACTACAGGCCAATTTACTGTTTTTCTTGATTTGTTATTCTCTTGAATGATACATTTTGTACTGTATTCTCTTCGTTCTTGATCTGTGCTGGTGGCCAGTTTATACTGTGTGTTCATATGATCCTGTACCTTATTTGGTTTTATTTTCATTATTTTATGACATTCTTAACCATGTTGCAGGTCTCATATGAGCCCATATTCTCTGTATTACAGCTCTTTGGGCCTGTAGCAGAGACTTGAAAGCTATTTAATCTTTTCTTTTCCAGATCGACCCAAAAGTGGCATTTCCACGCAGAGCCCAACCCAAGGTGAGTCTGGAAACAGGAGATGTTTGATGTGGTCATGGTGTCAATACAATAAGAATAGGATGAGGGGCCTGGACGCAGCCCGTTGGAAGAACTGATAAAACATTGGGGCCTCTGTGTGGAGTACGGGGGATATGTAACTATTCTAAAAAATCAGCTTAAACCAATAACTAGCAGGTGGATCCGAAATGGGTCCTGCAGGCACCAGTTTAACTGGGTTAATTCCCTTAAGTAGTTTGCTGACAGACGGTGTGCTGGTGTCAGTCAAGAAGATTAGTACTAGGATAATTAGGGGCAGCTGGGAGACCCTCTGTAGAAGCCCTAGCTGTCCCTTCTAAGCTTCTGCACTTGTAACTGTGGGGTAAGGGGGATTGTTAGCGTGATATGTGTATGTAACAAACCGTTTGCTACTGTCTGATAACACTTGAACATTAGTGGGGGAAATGTGACCCGTGTGTCGGGACCAGAAC
>VKOC01012600.1:0-11317 GCA_009364415.1 Spea multiplicata
CGGAGCGCTGCGCATTCTCCATCCCCCGCGGAGCGCTGCGTATTCTCCATCCCCCGCGGAGCGCTGCGCATTCTCCATCCCCCGCGGAGCGCTGCGTATGGCGGAGAGGGTGGGTGTCGCATTCTCCCATCGACCATGCGGGCGCTAGCGGAGTTTCTATATATATTTGCCCTGCGTAGCGCTGCGCATTCTCCATGCCCTGCGGAGCGCTGCGCATTCTCCATCCCCAGCGGAGCGCTGCGCATTCTCCATCCCCTGCGGAGCGCTGCGCATTCTCCATCCCCTGCGGAGCGCTGCGCATTCTCCATCCCCTGTGGAGCGCTGCGCATTTCCTGAGCCCCCTTTCCGGTTACGCTGAGGTTTGCCCCGGCGGGGGGCAGGTGCCCGCTGCAGCTATAGTAGGGCTTGGTATATGATTCACGTCCTGTTAACTCATTTTGTGCCGGGCTGCAGTGTAAAAAATATCCAAATAAAGTGCAGAGTGCGGTACACAGAGGGTTAACGCGTCCCGGACAGACACCCGGAGGGGCAAGGTGCAGGCGGCGGGGCAGATAAGAGAGCAGATGCCTCGTGGTACTGGGCGTTATCTCTTCCTGACAGAGTCACCCCGATGCCCTCTGATATCACTTGGGTCGGCCGGAGATCAGGGTCTGCGGACAGTGTGATGGATTGTAAGCTCTGTAGACAAGTCGAATGGATTTGTAATAATCACAGAAGCTCACTGAACATGCACTGCTACCTGCCCCCCTCCCCGTAAATTACCCCCATACTCTCCCTGTCTGGGGGCTCCCGCTTGCTGAGTTATGTAAAGAGGGGGCAACGAGAGAAGCCTTTACTGGAGGCGATTAGGAGACACTCAGCACCAGGGACGCTCGTCCTCCCACTCACTGCCCCCCCCGCACAACAGCTGCCTGCGCGACCGCAATCAGCTCACTGTCGTAGCCGGGCTGGGCTTAACCCCCCAATAACCCCAATAATGACCCCGCACACCGCAGAATACGGATAAGAAAAGGCCGCGCATTCACACACATACAGGCGCATTCACACACATACACACACCTTCACACATACACACACATACACGCGCCTTCACACACATACACAAACATACACACATACACGCGCATTCACACACATACACAAACATACCACATAACACCGCAGCATTCAACACACATAACACGCATTCACAACATACACCGCAGCATTCACACCACATACACATCATAACACAAACTACATCACATACACGTGCATTCACAACACATACACGCGCATTCCACACACATACACACATACACGCGCATACACACGCATTCACACATACACACACATACACGCACATACACGCGCATACACACATACACACACATACACACACATACACGCACATACACGCGCATACACACATACACACACATACACAAACATACACACATACAACGTGCATTCACAACACATAAACAACGCATTCACCACATACACTGCGCATCACACACATACACAAACATACACACATACACGTGCATTCAACACAATACCGCGCATGTCACTACACATAACACGCGCATTCACACACATACACGCGCATTCACACACAAACACACACATACACACACACATACACACACATACACACACACATACTCACATACACACACATGTTGACGGGGTACAGCATAACACCTATCACTATACATTGAGCCAGACATTGACAATAATGCAGCATAACTCCTCTCATTTACTAAGCCAGTCATTGATGAGCTGTGGGCCGAACGCTTGGTATAGAGAAGGGAATGAACCGAAACCAAAAAATAAAATCCCACACTTTTATTAAAAGTAACACAACGAAATTGGACAAAAAACATGAAATAACAATATTAATATATATAGGAAAAGTGTTTGGGGGGGGCTGCCACATTTATATACACACATAGACACCAGCATACACATCTCCGTGTATACATACATGTATTCTCCCTCTCTCCCAACGAACACAGATACAGTCACACACACAACACACACAGACACTGAGACACACAGATACAGTCACACACACAACACACACACACAATCTACCCCCACGCCCTGGGAATCTGCCCCGGGGTATTTTCCAGCCCCTGAGGCTAAAAGTGAATGAAAGAAATAAAAGTTTTGCAGGAGCAGCCGGCGCTCTCTGCCCCCCGGTTGTGAGGATTGTTAGCATTGTGTAACTTTACAGCAACGCACTGTTAATGTGTCACTGAATGTGGGCTGTATAGAATGGGCTCTGGGTAGTGTGAGTGGGGTGTTTAGGGTGAGAGAGTTGAGTAGGGTGAGTGGGGTGTGTAGGGTGAGTGGCGTGTGTAGAGTAAGTTGAGTGGGTTGTGTGGAGTGAGTGGGTTGTGTGGGGTGTGTAGTGTGAGTGGGTTGTGTGGGGTGAATGAGGTGAGTGGGGTGTGTGGAGTGAGTGGGGTGTGTGGAGTGGGGTGTTGTATTGTCACACGTGGCTTTGATATACAATAGACGGCCGGCTCGGAGTGAGTGTCGGTTCCCGTGGGAACGGCACCAGTTCTGCCCGTGTGACATTTCCCTGCAGCTGCCGTGGGTCCCACGGCCGGGGGGTGACACCAGGTATCACAGGACACGTTGGCCCAATTCCCAGGGCTGCTCCTTGGCACAGGGTCCGGGGTCACGGGGGCCACGGGACGTGTGAAAACACCAACTGGACCATCGGATAATACAGCCACCATTACCGGCCGTGGCACTCGGCCCACGTAACCCCAACTCAAAGATGGTGTTTTTCACCATTATCTGCAACTCTCTGAACTTTTAGGCTCCCTCTACCCGGAGCTCTTCTTGTTCGACGCGGCCAGGACTACCCGCTGACATCAGCAACTTACCAAAAGGGGAGAGATAACTTAATGGGGAGGAATAATCCTGCAGACCCTGAGAGCAGGAAGTTAAGATGGCCGCCCCCATGGCCTTCATATAAGGGGGGTTTGTATAGCGGATGGACGGTAAGATTTGGGGTAAGTGGTTCCAGTGAATAAAAAGGGCAGTTTAATGAAAAAGCCCCGGTATCTGCCCCGCAAGAGAACTCCAGGGCCAGAGATTTGCTGCCATCGTGCGGTGATAAAGAGAACTGCAGGAAAAATACTTCTCCCCGCAGGCGCTTTCTCAATATATATAATGTAATGTATATGATATAACACGTATATAATATGATATAATATATATAATGTAAGGTATATGATATAACACGTATATAATATAATATATATAATGTAATGTATATGATATAACACGTATATAATATAATGTATATGATATAACACGTATATAATATGATATAATATATATAATGTAATGTATATGATATAACACGTATATAATATATATAATGTAATGTATATGATATAAGCACGTTATAATATGATATAATTATTACTTTAATGTAATGTATATGATATAACACGTATATAATATATATAATGAAATGTAATGATATAACACGTATATAATATGATATCATATATATAATGTAATGTATATGATATAACACGTATATAATATGATATCATATATATAATGTAATGTATATGATATAACACGTATATAATATGATATCATATATATAATGTAATGTATATGATATAACACGTATATAATATGATATCATATATATAATGTAATGTATATGATATAACACGTATATATTATGATATCATATATATAATGTAATGTATATGATATAAAACGTATATATTATGATATAATATATATATAATGTAATGTATATGATATAACACGTATATAAAATATATAATGTAATGTATATGATATAACACGTATATAATATGATATAATATATATAATGTAATGTATATGATATAACATAAATTTACCTGTCCCAAACATACCGTACTGGCAGATCGGCCCCTTCCGGCCCGTCTAGCCTTGGTCTCCTCTTAGATTCAGGAGCCGTATGTCTATCCCTTGCATGTTTGAATCCCCTCACTGTATTAACCTCTACCATCTCTGCTGGGAGGCTGCTCCACTTATCTACCACCCTCTCAGTAAAGTAAAACTTTCTTCCATTTCATCTCAGCCTCTGACCCTCTTGTGTTTCTCTTGTACCTTTTCGCTTTATCGATTAAAATCTCTCTCTCTGTCTCTTTCTCGTTCTCTCTCTCTCGTTCTCTCTCTCTCTCTCGTTCTCTCTCTCGTTCTCTCTCTCTCTCTCTCTCTCTCTCTCTCTCTCTGTCTCTCTCTCTCTCTCTGTCTCTCCTCTGCTCTCGTTCTCTTTTCTCTCTCTTCTTCTCTCTTCTGTCTCTCTCTCTCTCTCTGTCCTCTCTCTCTCTCGTTCTCTTTCTCTCTCTCTCTCTCTCTGTCTCTCTCTCTCTCGTTCTCTCTCTCTCGTTCTCGCCCTTTCGTTTTGTTGAAGCCCCCGGGGTCGGATTCATATTTTGTTACCCAATAGAGTGTAAGCTCAGCAGCTCAGGCATTAAAATACAATCAGGCCGGAGGTGGAGTTGATGTCAGGTTTTATTTCAGGCAGAGGAGGTAGTGCTGCTCACAGAGCTGGGAGAATAACTTGGCGCATGTCCGTGGTGCGGCGCTCCGCACGTGGTGGTGGCGATGCTCTGCAGGGGTTGGAGGAATGCTCTGCGGGTCACTTATTTCTGGTCGCTCTTGCAGTGGACGCAGCCGCTGATGGGGGAGTCCCAGTGGAAGCCGACGGCGTCGATGACGGAGCCGGAGCTGCCGCTGAAGAAGCGCAGCACGGTGTTGTGGTAGAGCGGCGCGGCGTTGAAGCTGGTGCCGTAATCTTTGCCGAACGGGAAGTGGCGGCCTTTATCGGTGACGAACACCAACTTCCTGAGGTAAGTGGAATATTTCCCCGACACCTGGATCACCGACTCGCCCGGGTGCAGGAAGATCTCCTCCATATCCCCGGAAGATCCCCCCACGTACTGCGACCACGTCGTGCCGTATCGGACCTGCAGGCTGCGGGGCAAAAAGGAGAGGGTGAGTAGAAGCTCACCGGACTGACACCGGGACCTCACCGGACTGACACCGGAGTGACACCGGAACCTCACCGGACTGACACCGGAGTGACACCGGAACCTCACCGGACTGACCTCACCGGACTGACACCGGAACATCACCGGACTGACACCGGAACCTCACCCGACTGACACCGGGACCTCACCGGACTGACACCGAAACCTCACCAGACTAACACTCGATCCCTACTGAACTAACAATTGATCCTGACACCGGAGACGCCAACTCACTGTTTAGCAAATAAAGCCCAATGTGTCCACATCCGGCCCCCGAGGAACCCGTGCAATGCGGCTGCTGGGCTCTCGGCCGGTGGCGGGATGCGGATTCACTCTTACCCCACAATGTAGTATCTGTTGACGCGAATCCGCAGGGCTGTGATTGGTCCGTCCAGCTGGTTCCCGGAGTGTGAGAAGCGCTTACCGCCACCTCCGCCATACTCTCCAGAGTAGGAGGCGCTGCGCGGCTGGGCTGGGGGGCAACAAGACCAAGATGAATAGACAGACGGATAGACAGACAGATAGACAGACAGACGAATAGACCCATGGGTAGACAGACAGACGGATAGACAGACAGACGAATAGACAGACAGACAGATGGATATCACTCACCTGCAATGACGCAGAAAACACTCAGCAGGATCCAGAGAAACATTCTGCAAAACAATGCAGAGTATTACACCCACCATACCATGCAGAGCATTACACCCACCATACCATGCAGAGCATTACACCCCCCATACCATGCAGGAATTATTACACCCCCATACATGCAGAGGCAGAGCATTACACCCACGCACACATACCATGCAGAGCATTACACCCCCATACCATGCAGAGAGCATTACACCCACCATACCATGCAGATTATTACACCCCCATACCATGCAGAGATACACCCACATACCATGCAGAGCATTACACCCACCATACCATGCAGAGGATTACACCCACCATACCATGCAGAGCATTACACCCACCATACCATGCAGAGTATTACACCGCCCATATTCTGCAGAACATCACACCCACCATACTCTGCAGAGTTATTCGCCCTCCATATGCTTCAGAGTATCACCCCCCCATCCACTGCAGAGTATTACACCGTCCATACCCTCATAATGTAGACTGTGCTGTGCAGAGCATCGCAGTCAGTGCAGATCATTGCACCGGCAGTACCTCCTTCCTTACATTATAAACCCCCTTAACCCATGCAGCTCTTCAGTTCCCCATCCCGCAGAGCATTGCACCATGGGTATCGACACTGCAGAGCATCTCAGGTACTTACATGTCGGAGGATTTGGTGTGTGGGGCGATCTGGGGTTTGGGACTCTTTATATACCGCGGAGGGCAGCTTTATGGCAATCCCCTCCTCATTGGCAAACAGCACTCACGGGGGCAGACAGCTGTGGGGCAGGAAGGCAGGTCACACAGGGTCAGGGGCAACTCCTTCCTCCCCATCACCAATCAAACTCTTATCGTTGTTTGTTCTGTACTAAATATAACTTCACTATTACTGAGCGTCAGCTCAGCTGCCAAGAGTCACCTCGCTCTGAGCCGGCATATAATAACTAACCAAATAATGAAAAAAATGGTAAAGCCAGCACGGTACCCAGGGGCCAGCACAGTACCCAGGGGCAGTACCCAGGGGCCAGCACGGTACCCAGGGGCAGTACCCAGGGGCCAGCACAATACCCAGGGGCAGTACCCAGGGGCCAGCACAATACCCAGGGGCAGTACCCAGGGTAATACCCATGGATTGGGACCAGCAGAGTACTCTGATGCAGGCCCAGTACATTGATCAGGGACTGGCAATTGTGTCACCCAAATGGCTCTAATACGGGTTGTCATGGAAACTTTGATTGTCATTATTTAAAGATTCACTTAACTGAGTCACCTGCGTTCAAGCAGAGATCTCACCGATAATCAGCCTGAGATTGGGGCAAACCCTGAGGTTCCCAGGCATGCCCGTAAGGATCTGGGCAGAGGGGGCACCTCCTGAAGCCCTGCGTTAAACTGGAGCCCCCGGTGGCCATGCGCAGAACTACAAGTAAAACACACGAAGACGATTGCCCCTCTGCCCCTCTGCCCCCCTCCTGGGCTCTGGGGTAGTTGCCGATATTCATTTATCAGAGAAAGGTTTTGTTGCCCAACTGACCGCTATTTCATGGCTGTGTGGCCCCTTGACGGCCCTCCTGGACAGTTCCATCTTACCAGGATGAGGCTTGTCGATTTTACCCCTTTCCTTAACTAAGGAGGCCAGGAGCAAAAGCCTTTTGCCCCATCCTTTATCTGCCCCTGTGCATTCAGTTACAGGGGGCTGTCCGCCATTTTGGGGTAGAAATTGTTACCTTTTGTATTTCGTCTACAAACCATCAGATTAACCAAAGTCTGGGAATTTCCAGAATTTAAACTCGGAACATCCCATGGATGCACCGGGGGGGGGGGCACCAATGGGGGGGCCCGAACTCGAGGGGGGGGCGGGTAATTTTGAATGGCCTCTGCTGAGTATAAAAAATAAGGAGGGGTTTTAATGGCCGTTAAATGCGGTATAAAATACCATAAAAAATGATTAAAATCAGCCGAACGAGATAAACTTTCCGTAAAGAAATAAAAGGCGTCGTGTTAATTACACGCATCATCCGGGTGCGCTGAGTCACGCGTGTTATCCGCACACACGCTACTGGGACACGGCGAGTCCCCTGCACAGCTGCAGAGCATCACGGGCGCCATAACCGAGATTACGCTCCGCGCCAGCCAGCTGTGTTTAACAGAACGGGGGGGGGGGACAACCCGCCGGCCCCCTCCGGCCCCCGTAAAGCTTAATCAGCCTTTCCTTATAATACGTATCGAGACCCCGGCCTCCTGCGATGGGACGCCCCCTCGGGTGATCACGCGTGTTCTGTACATGTTTCCCGCCGTGTTTTCAGGAGAAGTGAATGAATAAAAGCGGGGGCTGCCGGGGCATCGAGAGAAATCTCCAGGGGCAGTTATTTCCGGGCAGAATTAGCTCTTGGTTGCCCTTCATTTATCATCTGTTGCCTCGTAACACCATCCACTCACACTCACATACCATCCACTCACACTGACACTCTAATACCATCCACTCACACACACTGACACTCTAGCACCATCCACTCACACACACACTGACACAGGCATTGTAACACCAGTTACACGCTCACTCGCTCTCTCACCTCTCATGGAGTCCTGCCTTCACTGTCACCCTACTACTACCCCCAGCCACGTTCCGTGACCCTGCTGGGCGCCCCGGTCTCAGCCCCCCCCGCCCTACTTTATACTCTCACTAAACCCATCTGTTCACAAGAGCTTGCAATCTACCCTCCTCATACCCGGCATTCTGGCCGCTGCTGTCTCTCCATCCCCCTTGTTACACTCAAACCCTCTCACCCCCCCCCCAATAGATTGTAAGCTCCTGGGACCGGGCCCTCTCCTCCTCCTGCCCCGGTCTGTCTTAACGTGGCTCCCAGGGGCCACAGCTCTGCCTGGTATAGTCCTCTCCTCTAATTCTTTTACTATCTGCGCACGAGGGTCACGTCTGTGATTATCGACCACGTGGCCCCCGATCTGGAGTGACACGTCTGACCTTCACCTGATCTTCAGCCGTCCGTGTTCTGCCAGCCGGTGTGACGCGAGGACACGCGACGGAGACCATGTAATCTTTTATCTATACGCTGTGTCTTTAGGTGCCTTAAAGGAACCACAAAGAAAGTGGCCCTTGGGAGCTCTGAGAACCGATCCTCTACTCTACTTCTATAATGTGAAGTCGCCATGGAAACAGCGTGACACAGCACTGATCCCGAGGCCACGTACAGTACACGCGACACACATACAGTAACGTATACAGGGTCCTGGGAAGCATCTCCCCCGACATACTTCATATACTGCCCCATACTGCCCGCGTGGCCCCCATACCGCCACATACTGCCCGCTTGGCCCCCATACTGCCCCCGTGGCCCCCATACATTATATCTCGCGCTCATACTATATGTTTAGAAGATAATATTGCGAAGCTGCCTCCCCTTTATAGACCCAGCAGAGAATGGGTTAAATTTAACACCCCCCCCCCAGGGGGTCTCCAGCCTCTTATTACCCCAGCATCACTACTGGAAGGGGTGGGAGGCAGGCTGGGTTATTCTGCTGATTGCCCGGCATGTATTTTGCCCCGGGGGTATCAGCGCACCAACCAGAGACATTAAAACCCTGAATTAAATATTAAACCGGCGTTTATTTACCCCAAGAATTTTCGGACGGTAAAGGGAGTTGGGAGTGGAGGGGCAAATCCTGCAGAATGCATTAACCCTTCCTGAGGCCAAAGGGTTAAATGGCTCTTTTAAAGGGGACCTATGGGGCAGGAGGTCCCTCCAACCCAACGCATGCACCAGAGATGCCCCTGTGTGACCCCCCCAACCAACCAAGGGGCACAGAAGCCCCCACATGATCCCACGCGACCTCTGACCCTGCCGGGGGGGGACGTGGGGCAGGAGCAGAGCCGGGGGCAGCACGGTTTAGCATGGGATTTGTGGGGGAGGGGCGCGTTCCCTTTAAGGGGCGGGCACTTTACGCCGCGGCGCATGCCGGGAGGCTGCATTGTTCCAGCTGATGCGGCACGGGGTCTCCGGAGCAGTAGGAGCAGGGACCCCCTGACCGGGAGGGGGGGTTGGGGGCAGATAAGGCGCACGTACCCCCGGTACCATGTCACCTGCCCCTCCCAGGGCAGATTAGAGCGGTGCGAGCGGCCCCGGGGACAGCTGCGTGTTACCCCACTCGCTGGGGTATTTAAAGAGACTGCCCATGGCTTTCCAGGGGCCCGGCCGCTCCCTCTCTGGGCAGTTGTGCACCGGGGTGTTCGGGGGGCTTATCCAGCCGCCTCTGGGGCAGAAGTTTTACTGCCATAATGGTGGTAGTGGGGGAGGGGTGCCAGCTGTGCCCTCCCCTCTCCCCCAGGCCCTCAGTGCCCCCCATCATCCTGGGGCCCCCCAATGCAATGGAGAGGGCAGAGTGGAGCCAGAACCGGACCGGCCCATCGGATATGGGGCATTTGGCGTGGTGTGGTGAGTATGGCTCGGGGTCAGGGCAGTTATGGGGGCAGTTATGGGGCAGATGGGGTTCAGGGTCAGGTGAGGACTGCGTCGGGGGCTGGGCAGTTTCTGCTGGAGGGTCAAGGGCAACGCAGACTGCGCGGGGGGTGTATATATCCGGGGGCAACACAAGGGAGGTAAACTGCGCGCGGGGAGATTGTATATATCCGGGACGGCCGCAGGGTAACTGCGCGGGGGGTGTATATATCTGGAGGGCCGCCGGTGCCTGTAACTGCGCGGGGGGTGTATATATCTGGGGGCCGCGGGGGCGGTTAACTGCGCGGGGGTGTATATATCTTGCGGGGGCTGCCGGAGATAACTGCGCGGGGGTGATATTCTGTGGGGCCGCGGAGGTAAAACTGCGCCGGGTGTATAATACTGGGGGCCCGGGGTAACTGCGCGGGGGTTGTATATATCGGGGGCCGCTGGTATCGGCGCGGGGGGTGTATATAATCTGGGGCCGCGGGGTACTGCGCGGGGGTGTATATATTCTGGGGCCGCGGCGCGATAACTGCGCGGGGATGATATAGTATCCAGGGGCCGCGGGGTAAAGCGGTACTGGCGCGGGGCGGCGTGTATATATACTGGGGCCGCGGAACTGCGCGTGGGGATGTATATATCCAGGGCCGCGAGGGGATGTATCATATCCGGGGGCCGCGGGGTAACTGCGCGGGGGCGTGTATATATCCGGGGGGCGCTGGGGTATCGGCGCGGGGTGTGATAATATCCGGGGGCGCGGGGGGGAACTGCTGCGGAGGGTTTATATATCCGGGTGCCGCTGCGTATCGGCGCGGGGGTGTATATATTTCCGGGGGCGCGGGGGGTATCGGCGCGGGGATTGTATATATCCGGGGGCCGCGGGGTAACTGCGCGGGGGGTGTATATATCCGGGGGCCGCTGGGTATCGGCGCGGGGGGTGTATATTGTGGATCTGTAGGTTAGCGTTAGTAGTGCATGCGCGTCTCTGCCCCCGGGGTTTTGGATCCGTAGCCGGGGGTGGGCGTGTCTCTGACGTGGCTGTTTTGTGATTGGCAGGTCGGTCACTGATCCCCGGGACGGGAAGCGCGTCGCCCTGAAGAAAATGCCCAACGTTTTCCAGAATCTGGTGTCCTGCAAGAGAGTCTTCAGGGAACTCAAGATGCTCTGCTTCTTCAAACACGACAACGTGAG
>VKOC01012644.1:0-11588 GCA_009364415.1 Spea multiplicata
GAATAGAATTTCAATTTATTTTACATTTTTCCCCCCAGGAAATCTCCCAGTGGATCTTTACACACATAGCTGTTGTGCGGGACCTGGTAGATATGCAGTATAAAGAATACCAAGAGGTAAGAGATCATAGTTTTAGATCTACTACAGAAGACATGAATTAAGATAGATTGAGCTGATCTACAAAGCATGAGTTCTTAATTACAGCGGATTACATCCGGTTCTATGGCACTCTTAAGAGAAGTGGAAAATTAACTATAATGTTAAAACTAGTGACCATGTGTAACTTGACAGCAAGCTGACTCAGGTTAAGGCATAATTGTACAGAAGGAAAAGAAAACTTGCTCTTGTGCTCTTACTATATATTAGAAGGTTTGGTAACAATGAGATTTAACAATGAATCAAGTGTAGAACAAAGTCTAAACAAATATATATAATATATATATTTTTTTTTACTTTGCCATCAACAGATCTATTTAAACAGTTGACTGAAAGGGCTGTAGGCATAGATTTCCTGTTTGCTCACTGATTTCCCATGTGGTCTGAAACATAAGGAACACATTGTGCTGCTGAAAACAGCACAAATGTCCTTCATCTGCACCTCTTCTCAGGTGGCCCCTACAAGGAACAAACAAACTAAGAAAAAAACAAATCAGAATCTGACCTTGTATTCCAAGGATTCCCTATCACTGTGGTGTCTGTGGCACATTCAATTCATTTTTTAAATGCAATTGTAATATGTTCTTATATAGATTCAAAACATTCATGTATTATAAACAGGTTTTGTAGAGGTCAGGTAAATGCTTTTAGGGATAAGAAGAGGAACTTGTGCTGGGAATAACTCTGAGATGATGATTCCAGAAGGTCATGGTCCATGAACATTCCCTAAACCCTTTGCAGAACCAACTAACCATTTTTGGTTAGGAAACAGTCCAAAATTAGTGTACAATTCTTCATGGGATGCTTAGCTATAGAGGCAATCTTGTTTGTGCCTACAACTTTTCCTGAACAGAACCGAGTCCAGGAAATCTGAGATTCTGAATTATGGTTAGTGAATTGGCTACAGATGAATAATTTGTAGGAATGATGGGTTTAGTGATTAATAGTCAATAATCTCTGGAGGCTACACTTGATTGATAAAGTGTTCCCTTGGTGGTAAGTCACAGAAAGAATACATCCTGGCAACATATATGCACTTGAGGCATTTTACTCGTTTTGATGTTTTTTTTTCTTCAGGAATGCTAGAAGATCATATGGTCAGCAAGGAAGGGTTTATACGCTGTTGTGTTCGAACTAAGTGTTATTGCTATGTATTGTCTTAACAGAGACAGCAGAATGCTCTAAAGTATGTGACAGAGGAATGGAACCAGATCGAATACGAGCTGCTCCGGGAGAGAGGGCTTTGGGGTCCTCCCATTGGCTCCCACTTGGATAAGTGGATGCTGGAAATGACTGAAGGGCCGTGTAGAATGAGAAAGAAGGTGGTGAGAAACGACATGTTTTACATCCACTATCCTTACATCCCCGAAGCGGAGCACGACACAAACACAATGGTAGGTTGGATGAGGATTTTGTCTGTATTTTGCCAGACTCTTGATCGTGAGGTATCAGCTGCAGTGTTTTGACATATATCTGAAAATTATCATAACTTATGAAACAACAGTTCCATGTGTACCCTAGATCATATAGTACTCTATCATGCTTATGAGTGTTATGAGCCATACAGAAATGCTTTACTTTAATTATGGTGTGGAAGGCTTTCTTTTAAGAGGAAATTCCCACGATTTAAACCTACTCTGACAGTCTTTCACCGTGTATACCCCTCATTGGCCTTTACTGTTCTATTGACCTAGATGTATTTTTCACCTCTGATCAATATTTATACGTAATGGCTTGTTTTAGTCTGACTTTCCGTGTATACTGCCTGAAACCTCTGAAGGGATCTTTATGGCAGCCTATGACAAGGTAAAAAGATAAACGAACCTCTTCATTTATGTGAAAAATGCAGCTACACTAAAAAAAAGCAGCACTGGGAGCATGATTTAACAAGGCTTATGTCTTACGCTTGAGACTGCAGGCTTGCAGGACTTATCGCTGCCTGTGTGCTAGCTATGAAAATGAGCATATCATAATGGTAGGTGTTATGGATCTGGACACGTGATACCATAACCTCAGACATCATGTTGTCCATAGACAGATACCTCCGCTGTTTTTGATACTTGATAATACAGTTTGCCATAGACTTATGAGGCAAATCTCGGTTTCTTGGCCTTGAGGTTTGGCCCCATCCCCTGTTATAACAATATATTGTACCATATGTTCATTTTCAGGTAATTGTAGAAAGTGTTCCTCCTCTGCATGGCCTATCTGCTTCCCTTAACCGTCCACTTGGAGCCTTCTCATTGTTTCCCAATATTCTGTAATGAAGCTGTGGTAACGATGCACATTAATGGAGCTGTCACGGGCCGCGTTCTTGCAGCTATGACTCTTTGGCAGGTCACATGACCCTTCAGCTCTTGCGGAAATACGTATACGCTGAAATAATATTTCTCTTAATAGTTTCAAAGCAAGGTTTAACCGATTGTGCCTAGATCATTTAGCCCAGAAGCCCCGTGTTTTAGTTTTAAAAACAAAGATATTAAACTCTAGGCCTAGGTATGTAATTGCCTTGTGCCCAATGGAAAATAATTCTGCTGCTGTAGGCCTTTTAATTTGCTTTTATTATCGTATATTTAGAGAGCGCCAACAAGCGCATAGCTGGATACTGTAAAGATAAAGGGGTTGCTGTGACTGGACATCTTGTCACCTTAATGTCATAATGTAATGTTTCATGATTATTGATGTCATAGTTTAAAATCTGTAATTAGGGTTTTATATCGCTGTAAACCACAATATTATTTACAAAAGGGGATTTGAGAAGCCTCAAATGTTTCTTTATGGTCACAGCTAAAGGAATAAAAATTGTTAGGACACATACACATTGACCTGCACTGACCACAATGCATATACCGATCTGCCCATTCTCTGTAAATTTAGCAGACACGATCTAAAGATCAAATATTTGCAATGCACTATTACTAATTAATAGCATTAATTATAATGTGATCTATATAGAGCCTTCATATTCCACAAAGCTGTACAATGGATTAACGGGCTATAACAAGTAGTGCAGCAACAATTTGGAAACAAAGGTTGAGGAGGGCCTGCTTGGACTAGCAGAGAATAAGAAGATGGACAATATAATCCCATGATAATTTAAAGCACTCACACAGAAACGTAAGGCAGCATTCTGTCACAATTGTCTCTTTAATGGTCTTCTGCTTCTAATTGGGCTCTGCACTAAAGAACCATACTGTCTTCTTCACACCCTTCAAAGACATGTTGATGTCCGATGTTACTTGGACCTATATGACTGCATGTGAACTCTCCATAGTAGTATCATTAAGCCTGTTTTGTTTTAGATACTGCTTTACAAAATAGCGAGCTGCATCTATCATAGAGCCCTTGCTGTAGAGCCCTTTTGAAACGTACGGAAACAGATATATTTGTAGAAAAACAGTTTAATAGTTGTGTATTATGAATGACATTTTATCGTAGAAACCAGCTCGTTACCGTCGTGCAGTCAGCTATGATAGTAAGGACTACTACATGCGCCTGATGCCGGGGAACCCAGCAGTGTTTCAGGATACAGTGGAAGAAAACTCTGAGGGTGAAGCAGCTCAGCATGAACCAGAGCATGGCGAAGACACCATTGCTAGAGTCAAAGGTGAGATAAATGGGGGGAAATCCAGTCACGTACATTGCTTACTTTGATTTGAAATATCACAATGTAGGTTTGTTACTCCACTGAATTGGCACGGTATTGGCATTGGCCACTTTGTCCTGTGTTTATTTTTACGAGCTGTTAAACTTACCATAAAAAATAAGAAATATAGTAAAATGAGCCATGGTACCATATAACACTTGCTGTACTTTGTTTGTGGGGACCTTATAGTTCACTCCTTTAAAAATAGTTCACTCCTTTAAAAAGGCCATCTTGTATCTGACGCACATTTTCTTCTTTTAGAACTGTATCACATTTGTACATAAGTACAAATTTTGTTATTGTGGTAAAGAGAAAAATATTTTTTTTTCTCAGCCATGATACAATATATTACTAATTTCTTTACATTTGTTATTTGGATGAGAGGTCATTTGGGTGCTGTAAAGTTGGACAACCCTCCCCATGAGAAGAGGATAGATTGTTCAGCGTAGCATTGCCATACAAAAAACTAAAGGTCAAATTAGTCTATTTATTATAACCGACACACAATTTTTTAATTTGTATGCGGTCGCGATCTGTTTCATGCATTTACTACCACCGATTCATTTCCTGTATCATGCAGGTCTGGTAAAAGCACCTCTAAAGCGATCACGATCAGCTCCTGATGGAGGGGAAGATGAAAGCCAAGAGCTTCTACAGGATCAGCTGTCCGAAGGTTCTTCCATGGATGAAGAAGAGAAAATGGACAGCACAACCCTGCTGAGGCTGCTGGAAGAGGGAGAAAAGGTACTTAACCTTACCTGTAAAGACATGCACACTTGAATTATCACTAGGAATCCAGATTTTTTTTTATTTCTTATTTACTATTTGCATTTGTCTGTAATATGGTCTAATCAAAATCTGTGTTTATGGTAGATGAAGTATCGCCACCTCTAGGGCAGTAAGGGGAATTGCACTTGTGCATGTTATGTCTCAGAAGGGATGGTCAAATTTTAATTACGGTACAGCTTTTATCACCTGCAAAAATGTACACTTTTTTTTCTACACCAAAATTCCAAGCTAAAATATTATAACTTTGAATTTGCATTGTTTTTAAACCCAGTTAAAAAATAGAAAATATTTTAAATGTAATTTGTTCCTTTAATAACAGTCACAAAGTTCATGGTTTGTTTTTTTTATTTATTAATAGAGACAGGGAGTCTATAAATGTGCTTGCATTTTGTATTTCACTTTTATAGATTCAACACATGTATCGCTGTGCCAGAGTTCAGGGTTTGGACACTGGTGAAGGCCTTCTCCTATTTGGAAAAGAACATTTTTACGTGGTGGATGGATTTACAATGACAGCCAACAGAGAGATCCGGGACATTGAAACATTGCCAGTAAAGTAAGAAAGGAGCTTGTTAAGGTCAATTCTCTGGACATGTTTGTCCAGCCCAGAAAAAGAATCAAGATGACAGCTGGTAACATCAAAATGGAATAATACAGCTTCAAAGCTTGCTATTTTTCTCATTTGATGCTTTGTGTATGCTATTTGTGTCTCACAAATACCTATTTAGTACAGACAGTCGTGCTTAATAATTAATCACTAGAAGTTAAATAAATCTCAGCAAAACCTGATGTAAAGGCAGCATGACGCTTGTTGAGGTTAAACGTGTCATATGTACAAAACGTAATTGTCATGTTTAGTATGTTTAGTATTAGATGTACATGTATCTATTAACGGACACCCTGTCTTGCATTATCAGTATGCATGAACCAATCATTCCAAGAGGAGCCAGACAGGGTCCCAGTCAACTAAAGAGGACTTGCAGCATTTTTGCCTATGAAGATATCAAAGAGGTCCATAAACGACGATATTTGTTACAGGTCAGTCATGGAAAATGCTGCAATCTGTGTGCATGCGGAAGTAACGAAACTGTAAACTTCATCAAAGTACGGCCAATGGAATCTGCTTTGGTCAAGATTAAAATGGGAAGTCAACATAGCATCCCACGAGCGTTCTCTGTTGGAACTGATAAACTCTCGTACATAATATAAAATGTTATGTATTAATGTCTTGCAGCCTATTGCTGTAGAAGTATTTTCTGCGGATGGACGGAATTATTTATTGGCTTTTCAAAAAGGAGTCAGAAACAAGGTCTACCAAAGGTAGGATACGCTTGAAGTACTGGTAAAACAGTCATTACAGAGGCAACAAAGAAAAAAAAATGTCCGAAAATCTAATTTGGCATCCAGAAGCAGGATAAGGATAGTAGATGATGGCCCACCTTCTTTAAATCAGGGAAGTAGAAGGATACCTTCTTGTATCCTACACCTAAAGTCCCCTAATTAATATGATGATGTGATAAGACTCTGAGATAACATTTGAATTTTTTTTTATACAATACACAGGTTTTTGGCTGTTGTTCCATCTTTAACAGATAGCTCAGAATCAGTTTCTGGACAGCGTCCAAATACCAGTGTTGAGCAAGGGTAAGTACTTTTATGCTCCCACGTAGGTAAGGCTTATTTAATTTTATACGCCAGTTCTGTGCCAGGTTCTGTACAGTTAAACTATGTAAATGACCTATGCTCAGGATGGAGCCGTGCTATTTTTTAATAATAACATTTTAGTGTCTTTTTTGTATGGATGAATTCATATAAAAAAAATCTTGGATTTATTTTCAGTAATTAGTGTATGCGTGTGATATTTCTCTGATGGGTTTTCCTGTATTATACTTAGTTATCTTTTAAGTGGTTAGTTGATATTCGAGGTTGGAAATAATTTGATTTTATTCTTTTTTAGTTCTGGATTGCTTAGCACACTGGTTGGAGAAAGGTCTGTGACGCAGAGATGGGAGGTATGACAATTGTGTGTTGTTGAAAAAAAAAAAATCTGCATTTTTTTTATATTTTTTTCAATTTGTACTTAAACAGAAACTGTTCAAAAAGACATTAAAGGTTTCTTGTTCACCAATAGTCGGGCTGTAATTTTTGCTGATCCAAAAATGACAATTTTTATTACCGTATGTGTGGCCTCACCAATTAAAAAAAATGTTAAAACCATCTAAAAACGAACTTTTTGTAGGAGCATTTTTCTTATGACTTTATTTTTTCTGGTCCCTATTAATTAACTCTGTCCAGTTCTTTTACGTGCGCTTTTTTTCTGTATCGTTCACAAATTGATAGATCTTCAACAATTAAGGTCATATAAAACATACATTCCTCCATTTTCCTTACAGCAGCCACAGGCATACATTTTCAAAGTAACATTTTTAGCGTTAAAATTATTAGAGTACCCTGCTGCAGTAAATGCCTTTCCCCTTTTCTTTTTTTTTTAAATAGGCTTCTCTGCATTTCAACAAATAGAGTGGTTATTTTTTGTTATCGCTTGTAGTTGTACAATTATTGTATCGTTAGAATTGTTGAGCACCCCAATTACTGCATACAGTCAGTCATACACGGTGACCCTACTGAATCTGTCCTGGGCTTGTCGCATAATATTGATTTCTTGTCACTTATCCTGTGTGGAAAAATTTGAATATAAATGAAATTGTGCCCATTTTTGTTTGCGCTGTCGCTAATCGTACACTTCTGTCTCTGTGCAGAGGGGGGAAATCAGCAATTTCCAGTATTTGATGCACTTAAACACTCTGGCGGGCAGATCGTACAATGATCTCATGCAGTACCCCGTCTTCCCGTGGATCCTGGCAGATTACGACTCTGAGGTAATTGCTGCTTTTCAACCTGATAACACAATTGCCTTTTTTGGACTGTTTTGGACGCTGTGTTTTTTTTAGCCTTTTTTTTCAATTGAGAATAAATAATGTTAATATGGGGATATGGGGTTTTCTGTGTCCCCGAAGCCTTTGGGCTTTTTCCTAATGATCTTTTGAAGTAAAACATTTACTGAAAACATTAGGATGCAAATGTATTCCGGATACTTTTTACATATTTTTTTAATGTGATTTATAAATGAATTAATGGCGTAAATGTTTCAGGAGTTGTTTTCTTGCATTGTCTTCATTAATGTCCTCATACATATTGTGATTCATATTTAGGAGGCCTTTGTAAGAGGCATCCTCACTAAAGTTCACCAAACATTGTACCTTTAGTGAATAGACCCCCCCCCCATTTGCAAGTTGGCATGTTGCAAAGTTACAAAAATGAATATGAATACAAGGAATTAGCAGACTAAATGGGCTGAATGGTTCTTGTCAGATGACTTGCTTCTATGTCATACATGAATGTGGAAAAAACGTCTTTTGTTGTCTGTCCACTTTACGTGAAGGAACTGGATCTGACCAATCCCAAAACGTTTAGAAACTTGGCCAAACCAATGGGAGCGCAAACAGATGACAGACTTGGCCAATACAAGAAGCGTTACAAAGACTGGGAAGATCCCAATGGTAAGTATCTTTATAAAGGTGTTAGCATTAATTAATTATTACTAGCAGAATACCACGGCGCCTTTATACTTACACAGCACAATCTCCACATACATAAGAGACACAATGGGGGGAAAAACGGCAATATGTCCAACCTCACCCCCCTACCCACTTCCCTCCCAGTCCCATTGATCTATTATCCATTATCTGTATTTACTGAGACAATTGATATACTTTTTTATTTTATTTTATTTCACTAAAAGGTGAAACACCTGCCTATCATTACGGAACCCATTATTCATCTGCAATGATTGTCGCCTCCTACTTAGTCCGAATGGAACCATTCACACAGATTTTTCTGCGGCTTCAGGTAATTTACATTTATTTAAAACATATGATTACATATTCTACAATTTATATTTTTGATTCAGTATACCCACAAAAACATTGGATGGTATTTATATATTGTCTTGTGTTTAACTGTAGGGTGGCCATTTTGACCTTGCTGACAGAATGTTTCACAGCGTGCGTGAGGCATGGTACTCGGCATCGAAACACAACATGGCTGATGTGAAGGAACTAATCCCGGAGTTCTTTTATCTCCCTGAATTCTTGCTAAACTCCAACAATTTCGATCTTGGTAAGCAAAATGTACACGATTTGTCTAATATCATATGACTTCCAAAATTCTGTGTCATATACAGTGCACACATCCTCCATGTGTAATATATTAGGGTGCCTCATGCAGCCTTTAGATAAACTTTAAAGAAATAGAGCACACCAAGGCTCCATCTCATTATAGCACAAATGTTATGTAATATAACAAAGACTCGACTTCTCAGTCCCGGCCGGAGACTTTTATCAAGAGACAAATCCTCGGTGTACCCTCTTGAAACTTCATATGTAATTGTTTTACAATGTATTCTATAGTACATTGAATACAAGAAATAACATACAAATAGTAACTATTTTTATATTTTTACTTGTAGGTTCTAAGCAAAACGGAACTAAGCTGGGTGAAGTCATTCTTCCTCCCTGGGCTAAAGGAGACCCACGAGAGTTTATCCGTGTACACAGAGAGGTAAGGAAAACATAATGACTGATTTGAATTCACTGATTAATATTTAATTCACCGTAGGGTAGTCTAATTTGCAGTCTGCAGGCCGGAGAGCTGCATCCCTTTAATTTAATTTTCCTTTGCAGAATCGCAAAGCACGTTCCCATTTCAAAGTTTAATAACGATGGTATATAAATAAAGTTAATTAATCATCCCCGTTTAGGTAATATTTCTGTTGTACTGCGTAAGAAGTGGCATACCATTGTTGTACCTGATCAAACTCCTCACATTTCACTCTAATGCTAAAATACCAGTCTGAAGCACACCAAGCATGACGTAAAATATAGTGTTATATATTACATTAAGACACCCAATAAAGCAAAGAATATAAAGCACTGTATAGTCATATAAATGTTTTACACAGATAAAAGACAAAAGTGGGCAGGACACCCATATGTGTGATAACCGGTAACAATACTTTTTTCAATCGATATCTGGAACATTTAGGTATCTCCTGGGTGTCCTCAGTGTTTGCCCTTTATCTGCTACATATACTCTGTTTAATATCCTTTGGCTTATTGTTACGTCAGGCTGGTATCTTAGTGCATGTAATATAATATATCCTATATCTCTGCTCTTGTAGACAACTCCTATACAACACTGTGCTTTGAGTGCATATAAACACAGTAATAGTTATTTGTTGGCATTCATGTTGGATTGTTCCTAGTTAAGAAAGAGATATTGACTAGATGTGGGCTTTTACATTACCAGAGGGAAAAAAAGATCCTTAATTGTTTTGGAAGTTGTGTTGGAGAGAAATATTAAACTATTAGGATATTAAACTGTCTATTATCGATTTAGGCTCTTGAATGCGACTATGTCAGCGCTCATCTGCACGAGTGGATTGATCTCATTTTTGGATACAAGCAACAGGGTCCAGCTGCAGTAGAAGCAGTCAATGTCTTCCATCATCTCTTCTACGAAGGTCAAGTGGACATCTACAATATAAATGACCCATTAAAAGAGACTGCTACCATAGGCTTCATAAACAACTTTGGGCAAATACCCAAGCAGGTAAAACGCAATGGTAGTATGAAGAACAAAATAAGAAATTAATATACACATGCTTTTAATCAAGAATGTTGTGTAGTAAACCTATACAGGACTATTTTTTTGTAAACTATCACATAATAAATAGTATATTGGCCTGAATATAGAGGTCTTCTTTTTTTGCAGAATTTATGGTTATACAGCCTATAATAAAAATCTTACCAAACGCATTTTTCAGAATGTAACCTGTAGTTGCCTGGGTTGGTTTAAATCACGGTTGGCAGGATAAGAAGGGAATTGTGGTTTAGCAAAAGATTGAGAACGGTATTAGTGATAATATCGGTGTGTATTATCCAGTGTTTTTTTATTCACTTTTACATTTTCAAAAATGTAGTTATTTAAGAAACCCCACCCGCCAAAACGTGTCAGGAGTCGGAACAACGGAGAGATGGCATCAGTTTCTATGGCAGTGGCGTCTGCATCTGACAAGATATTTTTCCATCATTTGGACAATCTAAGGCCTTCCCTGACTCCTGTCAAAGGTATCAGACAGACAAATAACATTACATTTTAGAACAGCTTGTGGTGTTTTCAGATGGGACTGGATCATCCCCACTGATAGCATGGATGCTTTCCAAAACAGGTTCTGTGCTCCAATATGCTCCAATAAAGTTTTCAGTAAACTACCGGTATATAAACTTTTAGGCATGAAAAAGACCCTCCGGTGCCAAAAAAGTACAAATGTTGCCACTAGTCCTGACATTTAACATCTACTCTCGAAAATGGAGCCATGTAGTGATGGCTGTTTTCTTTGACTGTTTCTCAAATTACATATAGGCCAGTTAACCCGCGAAGGCTTTGTTGGCTTGAAAATTACAGCACAAAATCAATTTTTGAATGCACAAAAGCTTTTTTAAATAATATTTGAATTGCCAGCTTACAATGTATGGCCATTATTTTTTTAATGGCCATACACAGATTTTACTTGACAGTACCCTAGAATTTGTGAATGATACAGGAAAAAGAGTATATTGCAGGTCCTATGTAAAGTATAGTATGTCTTCAAAAGCATATTTTCTTTTTTATTGTTTTCATTCTAAGAATTGAAAGAACAAGTGGGTCAAATCGTTTGCACAGATAAAGGCATTCTGGCAGTAGAACACAACAAGGTTCTTATCCCACCAGCCTGGAACAAAACATTTGCCTGGGGATATGCAGATCTCAGCTGTAGACTCGGAACCTATGAATCCGACAAGGTTTGTAACTATGTATTTTTTTAGTGTTTTTCTTTTGAAGTACTGAACAAACTTGGCTGGATTCCCCATGTTTTGGTGTTTTTTAATTTTGGTGT
>VKOC01012689.1:0-10337 GCA_009364415.1 Spea multiplicata
TGAGGTAAGTGGAATATTTCCCCGACACCTGGATCACCGACTCGCCCGGGTGCAGGAAGATCTCCTCCATATCCCCGGAAGATCCCCCCACGTACTGCGACCACGTCGTGCCGTATCGGACCTGCAGGCTGCGGGGCAAAAAGGAGAGGGTGAGTAGAAGCTCACCGGACTGACACCGGGACCTCACCGGACTGACACCGGAGTGACACCGGAACCTCACCGGACTGACACCGGAGTGACACCGGAACCTCACCGGACTGACACCGGAACCTCACCCGAGACTTGACACCGGGAACATAAACCGGACTGACACCGGAACCTCACCCGACTGACACCGGTACCTCACCGGACTGACACCGAAACCTCACCAGACTAACACTCGATCCCTACTGAACTAACAATTGATCCTGACACCGGAGACGCCAACTCACTGTTTAGCAAATAAAGCCCAATGTGTCCACATCCGGCCCCCGAGGAACCCGTGCAATGCGGCTGCTGGGCTCTCGGCCGGTGGCGGGATGCGGATTCACTCTTACCCCACAATGTAGTATCTGTTGACGCGAATCCGCAGGGCTGTGATTGGTCCGTCCAGCTGGTTCCCGGAGTGTGAGAAGCGCTTACCGCCACCTCCGCCATACTCTCCAGAGTAGGAGGCGCTGCGCGGCTGGGCTGGGGGGCAACAAGACCAAGATGAATAGACAGACGGATAGACAGACAGATAGACAGACAGACGAATAGACCCATGGGTAGACAGACAGACGGATAGACAGACAGACGAATAGACAGACAGACAGATGGATATCACTCACCTGCAATGACGCAGAAAACACTCAGCAGGATCCAGAGAAACATTCTGCAAAACAATGCAGAGTATTACACCCACCATACCATGCAGAGCATTACACCCACCATACCATGCAGAGCATTACACCCAACCATACCATGTCAGATTTATTTACCACCCCCATCCATGTCAGAGCATTTACACCCCCATACCATAAAATGCAGAGCATTACAACCCACCATACCATGCAGATTATTACACCCCAAATACCAATGCAGAGCATTATCACCCCCATACCAGACAGAAAGCATTACACCCACCATATCCATTGCAGATAATAATTACACCCCCATACCATGCAGAGCAATTATCACCCACCATACCCATGCAGAGCATTACACCCACCATACCATACCATGCAGAGGATTACACCCACCATACCATGCAGAGCATTACACCCACCATACCATGCAGAGTATTACACCGCCCATATTCTGCAGAACATCACACCCACCATACTCTGCAGAGTTATTCGCCCTCCATATGCTTCAGAGTATCACCCCCCCATCCACTGCAGAGTATTACACCGTCCATACCCTCATAATGTAGACTGTGCTGTGCAGAGCATCGCAGTCAGTGCAGATCATTGCACCGGCAGTACCTCCTTCCTTACATTATAAACCCCCTTAACCCATGCAGCTCTTCAGTTCCCCATCCCGCAGAGCATTGCACCATGGGTATCGACACTGCAGAGCATCTCAGGTACTTACATGTCGGAGGATTTGGTGTGTGGGGCGATCTGGGGTTTGGGACTCTTTATATACCGCGGAGGGCAGCTTTATGGCAATCCCCTCCTCATTGGCAAACAGCACTCACGGGGGCAGACAGCTGTGGGGCAGGAAGGCAGGTCACACAGGGTCAGGGGCAACTCCTTCCTCCCCATCACCAATCAAACTCTTATCGTTGTTTGTTCTGTACTAAATATAACTTCACTATTACTGAGCGTCAGCTCAGCTGCCAAGAGTCACCTCGCTCTGAGCCGGCATATAATAACTAACCAAATAATGAAAAAAATGGTAAAGCCAGCACGGTACCCAGGGGCCAGCACAGTACCCAGGGGCAGTACCCAGGGGCCAGCACGGTACCCAGGGGCAGTACCCAGGGGCCAGCACAATACCCAGGGGCAGTACCCAGGGGACAGCACAATACCCAGGGGCAGTACCCAGGGTAATACCCATGGATTGGGACCAGCAGAGTACTCTGATGCAGGCCCAGTACATTGATCAGGGACTGGCAATTGTGTCACCCAAATGGCTCTAATACGGGTTGTCATGGAAACTTTGATTGTCATTATTTAAAGATTCACTTAACTGAGTCACCTGCGTTCAAGCAGAGATCTCACCGATAATCAGCCTGAGATTGGGGCAAACCCTGAGGTTCCCAGGCATGCCCGTAAGGATCTGGGCAGAGGGGGCACCTCCTGAAGCCCTGCGTTAAACTGGAGCCCCCGGTGGCCATGCGCAGAACTACAAGTAAAACACACGAAGACGATTGCCCCTCTGCCCCTCTGCCCCCCTCCTGGGCTCTGGGGTAGTTGCCGATATTCATTTATCAGAGAAAGGTTTTGTTGCCCAACTGACCGCTATTTCATGGCTGTGTGGCCCCTTGACGGCCCTCCTGGACAGTTCCATCTTACCAGGATGAGGCTTGTCGATTTTACCCCTTTCCTTAACTAAGGAGGCCAGGAGCAAAAGCCTTTTGCCCCATCCTTTATCTGCCCCTGTGCATTCAGTTACAGGGGGCTGTCCGCCATTTTGGGGTAGAAATTGTTACCTTTTGTATTTCGTCTACAAACCATCAGATTAACCAAAGTCTGGGAATTTCCAGAATTTAAACTCGGAACATCCCATGGATGCACCGGGGGGGGGGGCACCAATGGGGGGCCCGAACTCGGAGGGGGGGGGCGGGTAATTTTGAATGGCCTCTGCTGAGTATAAAAAATAAGGAGGGGTTTTAATGGCCGTTAAATGCGGTATAAAATACCATAAAAAATGATTAAAATCAGCCGAACGAGATAAACTTTCCGTAAAGAAATAAAAGGCGTCGTGTTAATTACACGCATCATCCGGGTGCGCTGAGTCACGCGTGTTATCCGCACACACGCTACTGGGACACGGCGAGTCCCCTGCACAGCTGCAGAGCATCACGGGCGCCATAACCGAGATTACGCTCCGCGCCAGCCAGCTGTGTTTAACAGAACGGGGGGGGGGGACAACCCGCCGGCCCCCTCCGGCCCCCGTAAAGCTTAATCAGCCTTTCCTTATAATACGTATCGAGACCCCGGCCTCCTGCGATGGGACGCCCCCTCGGGTGATCACGCGTGTTCTGTACATGTTTCCCGCCGTGTTTTCAGGAGAAGTGAATGAATAAAAGCGGGGGCTGCCGGGGCATCGAGAGAAATCTCCAGGGGCAGTTATTTCCGGGCAGAATTAGCTCTTGGTTGCCCTTCATTTATCATCTGTTGCCTCGTAACACCATCCACTCACACTCACATACCATCCACTCACACTGACACTCTAATACCATCCACTCACACACACTGACACTCTAGCACCATCCACTCACACACACACTGACACAGGCATTGTAACACCAGTTACACGCTCACTCGCTCTCTCACCTCTCATGGAGTCCTGCCTTCACTGTCACCCTACTACTACCCCCAGCCACGTTCCGTGACCCTGCTGGGCGCCCCGGTCTCAGCCCCCCCCGCCCTACTTTATACTCTCACTAAACCCATCTGTTCACAAGAGCTTGCAATCTACCCTCCTCATACCCGGCATTCTGGCCGCTGCTGTCTCTCCATCCCCCTTGTTACACTCAAACCCTCTCACCCCCCCCCCAATAGATTGTAAGCTCCTGGGACCGGGCCCTCTCCTCCTCCTGCCCCGGTCTGTCTTAACGTGGCTCCCAGGGGCCACAGCTCTGCCTGGTATAGTCCTCTCTTCTAATTCTTTTACTATCTGCGCACGAGGGTCACGTCTGTGATTATCGACCACGTGGCCCCCGATCTGGAGTGACACGTCTGACCTTCACCTGATCTTCAGCCGTCCGTGTTCTGCCAGCCGGTGTGACGCGAGGACACGCGACGGAGACCATGTAATCTTTTATCTATACGCTGTGTCTTTAGGTGCCTTAAAGGAACCACAAAGAAAGTGGCCCTTGGGAGCTCTGAGAACCGATCCTCTACTCTACTTCTATAATGTGAAGTCGCCATGGAAACAGCGTGACACAGCACTGATCCCGAGGCCACGTACAGTACACGCGACACACATACAGTAACGTATACAGGGTCCTGGGAAGCATCTCCCCCGACATACTTCATATACTGCCCCATACTGCCCGCGTGGCCCCCATACCGCCACATACTGCCCGCTTGGCCCCCATACTGCCCCCGTGGCCCCCATACATTATATCTCGCGCTCATACTATATGTTTAGAAGATAATATTGCGAAGCTGCCTCCCCTTTATAGACCCAGCAGAGAATGGGTTAAATTTAACACCCCCCCCCCAGGGGGTCTCCAGCCTCTTATTACCCCAGCATCACTACTGGAAGGGGTGGGAGGCAGGCTGGGTTATTCTGCTGATTGCCCGGCATGTATTTTGCCCCGGGGGTATCAGCGCACCAACCAGAGACATTAAAACCCTGAATTAAATATTAAACCGGCGTTTATTTACCCCAAGAATTTTCGGACGGTAAAGGGAGTTGGGAGTGGAGGGGCAAATCCTGCAGAATGCATTAACCCTTCCTGAGGCCAAAGGGTTAAATGGCTCTTTTAAAGGGGACCTATGGGGCAGGAGGTCCCTCCAACCCAACGCATGCACCAGAGATGCCCCTGTGTGACCCCCCCAACCAACCAAGGGGCACAGAAGCCCCCACATGATCCCACGCGACCTCTGACCCTGCCGGGGGGGGACGTGGGGCAGGAGCAGAGCCGGGGGCAGCACGGTTTAGCATGGGATTTGTGGGGGAGGGGCGCGTTCCCTTTAAGGGGCGGGCACTTTACGCCGCGGCGCATGCCGGGAGGCTGCATTGTTCCAGCTGATGCGGCACGGGGTCTCCGGAGCAGTAGGAGCAGGGACCCCCTGACCGGGAGGGGGGGTTGGGGGCAGATAAGGCGCACGTACCCCCGGTACCATGTCACCTGCCCCTCCCAGGGCAGATTAGAGCGGTGCGAGCGGCCCCGGGGACAGCTGCGTGTTACCCCACTCGCTGGGGTATTTAAAGAGACTGCCCATGGCTTTCCAGGGGCCCGGCCGCTCCCTCTCTGGGCAGTTGTGCACCGGGGTGTTCGGGGGGCTTATCCAGCCGCCTCTGGGGCAGAAGTTTTACTGCCATAATGGTGGTAGTGGGGGAGGGGTGCCAGCTGTGCCCTCCCCTCTCCCCCAGGCCCTCAGTGCCCCCCATCATCCTGGGGCCCCCCAATGCAATGGAGAGGGCAGAGTGGAGCCAGAACCGGACCGGCCCATCGGATATGGGGCATTTGGCGTGGTGTGGTGAGTATGGCTCGGGGTCAGGGCAGTTATGGGGGCAGTTATGGGGCAGATGGGGTTCAGGGTCAGGTGAGGACTGCGTCGGGGGCTGGGCAGTTTCTGCTGGAGGGTCAAGGGCAACGCAGACTGCGCGGGGGGTGTATATATCCGGGGGCCGCGGGGTAACTGCGCGGGGGGTGTATATATCGGTTGGGCCGCGGTAACTGGCGGGGGGGTGTATATATCCGGGGGCGCGGGTAACTGCGGGCGGGGGTGTATATATTTGGGGGGCGGGAGGAATTGTGGTGTACGGGGAGGAAAGTTGCGCGGGGGGGTGTATATAATGGGGGGGGGTAGAGTTACGTGAGAGAAGAGGTTAGGGGGTAGAGTATTATCTTGGGGGCCTACGTACTATATTCAGAGGAGAAGCGATTGGGACTGTGGGGGGTCTGCGCGGGGGTGTTATATTGGGGGCCGCGGGGTAAACTGCGGCGGGGGGTGTATATATCTGCGGGCGCTGGTATCGGGGGGGTGTAATATATCTGGGGGGCGGGGTCGCGCGCGGGGGGGTGTCTATTCTGGGGGCCGCGGGGTTAATGCCGGCGGGGGATGTTATTCAGGGGCGCGGGGATGTATAATATCCGGGCCGTTTGCGGGGTAACTGCGCGGGGGTGTATATATGGGGCGCTGGTATCGGCTGCGGGGGGTGAATAACCGGGGGGGGGCCCCGGGGGTACTGCGGCGGGGGGTGTATATATCCGGGGGCCGCGGGGTAACTGCGCGGGGGGTGTATATATCCGGGGGCCGCTGGGTATCGGCGCGGGGGGTGTATATTGTGGATCTGTAGGTTAGCGTTAGTAGTGCATGCGCGTCTCTGCCCCCGGGGTTTTGGATCCGTAGCCGGGGGTGGGCGTGTCTCTGACGTGGCTGTTTTGTGATTGGCAGGTCGGTCACTGATCCCCGGGACGGGAAGCGCGTCGCCCTGAAGAAAATGCCCAACGTTTTCCAGAATCTGGTGTCCTGCAAGAGAGTCTTCAGGGAACTCAAGATGCTCTGCTTCTTCAAACCGTGACACGTGGAGGGCGCGGGGGGGGGGGGAGGGGCCTTTGGTGGTGTGAGTGGGGATGGGCGGTGTGAATGGGCGTGGGCGGTTGGTGCGCTGCGTGTCTGTAAAGCTAGTGATGGGTGGGTCTGATCTGTGGGCCAGAGGCTGGCATGGTCTGCTATTTTGCTCGTCTGCTCTCTCCTCTGTCGCTATGCTCTCTCTTGACATCCGCTCCTGCTATCTCTTGACTCGCCTCCTGCTTTTCTGATCGCCTCTGCTCTCTTCTGAATCGCTATGTCTTATTGCATCGCTCTGCTCTTCATCTCTGCTCCGCCTCTGCGTCATTCTCTCTGACTCGGCTCTGCTCTCTCTCTGATCCGGCTCCTGATCTCTTTCTTGACATCCGGTCTGCTCTTTCCTTGATCTCGCCTCCTGTCTTTCTCTGAATGCGCCTCCCGTCTCTCTCTTCTGATACCGCTCTCAGTCTTTCTCCTGACTGCCTCCCGTGTCTCTTGACTCAGCTTCTTCTGTTTCAGGTCTCTCGGCGTTGGATATCTGCCGCCCCGCGATTGACTGCTTTGAGAATGTCTTTTTCGTGTCGGCTTGGGGGTGTGGGGAGTGTTGTGGTTCTGCGGGATTGTGAAGGGGGGGGGTAACTTTTCGGGGTGGGGGGGGGGATCCGTGTTTGATCCTTGACGCCGGTTTTTTGGGCGATATGTGATCACAGGGCTATGCGACCGACCTGCAAAGGTGATCGTCTTCCGAGCCGCTGGGCTGACGCACAATCAGGTCTTCCTGTACAAGATCTGGCGCGTGAGGAGAGGCTGTTGGGGGGGACTGGGGCCCGGTTCTGATTTACCCCCCACCCCCCGGGGGCCCGGTTCCTGATACCCCCCCCGGGGGCGGTTATGAAACCCGGGGGCGGTTCTGATACCCCGGGGGCCGGTTCTGATAATACCCCCCCGGGGGCCGGTTTGATAACCCCGGGGCAGACGGATATAACCTTTCGTTTCTATGCAGGGCTGAAGTATCTCCACTCGGCTGGCATCCTGCACCGAGACATCAAGCCGGGGAACCTTCTGGTCAACAGCAACTGTGTATTAAAGGTCTGCGACCACCTCCGCCCACTTTACTGCCCTCGCCCCCACCGGCCCTCCCGTTTTACTGCCCTCGCCCCATCTTTCTTCCCGTTGGTAACCTTTTCTTGTGTTCTCCGGAAGATCTGCGATTTTGGCCTGGCTCGGGTCGAGGAATTGGACGAGTCTCAGCACATGACCCAGGAGGTGGTGACCCAGTATTACCGCGCCCCCGAGATCCTCATGGGGAGCCGCCATTACCGGAATGCCATCGATATCTGGTCTGTGGGCTGTATTTTCGCCGAGCTCCTGGGGAGGAGGATCCTTTTCCAGGCCCAGAGCCCCATCCAGCAGGTACCGTGATACATGCCCCCCCCCCCGAACGGCCCGTGTCAGTGGCTAGCGGGTATAATGGGGCACAGATGTCCGCCCCTGGCCGTTGCGTCGGGTACACCCTGGTAACTCTGCTCCTGTGTCTGTACAGTTGGATCTGATCACTGATCTCCTGGGGACCCCTCCTCTCACCGCCATGCGCTCGGCCTGTGAAGGTGCTCGGGCTCATATCCTGCGTGGCCCTCACAAGCCGGTAAGTAGGTGGCCTTGGTGTCGTCTCCTGGGCAGGGGTTGCCTGCGGCTGCCTCGACGATTCACCTTCTGTCTCTCCTGCAGCCGTCCCTCTCGGTGCTCTACATGCTGTCTGGTGAAGCCACGCACGAGGCTGTCCACCTCCTGTGTCGGATGCTGCTCTTTGACCCGGTGAGTCCCCCTCGTGGTGTTTCTGCCGTTGGCTTGGTCTGCATGTCTCGTGTTGGCACCTCGTTTGGCCAGCGCTCTCTGGAGTGGAGTCATAATCTCTCTCTAACCCTTTAAGCTGAAGCGGATCTCCGCCAAGGACGCCTTGACTCACCCGTACCTGGAAGAAGGCCGTCTGCGCTACCACACCTGTATGTGTCATTGCTGCTATTCCGTGTCCTCGGGACGTGTGTACACTGCAGACTTCGAGCCGACGGCCGGCAGCCGGTTTGATGACTCCTATGAGAAAAGCCTCACTTCGGTTTGGCAAGTAAAAGGTAAAGGAGACTTACTGTTTTTGACGCCATGAAAAGCTTTATTTGTTGCATTTTTATCGAGCCGCCATGGGCAAACATGTAGGGTCACCTCGTCTTTCTAGACCTGCGGGATCTCTTCTGTAGGTGGAATCTAGAGGTCTGTTGGCTCGATAAGAGGTATCTCTCTCTCTACCCCGTGACTCACTCTCACTTTCTGTTAAAACCTAGAACTGGTTCATCGCTTCATCACCGATCAGCAGCAGGGGAAACGTCCCCCCCTGTGCATCAACCCGCACTCCGCAGCCTTCAAAACCTTCATCAGGTGAGTGGCCTCTGCGTGGTGTGTTGTCTGCACGCTCCTCGTCGGCCCTCCATGGGATGAGAACGTGTTCGGTTCTTCGGCGCTAGATCGTTGGTCAAATGGTTATCCCTAGATGCCCTTTTTGCCCCCGGCCCCTGTAATATCTCCCGCTTCTCATTGGCGTCTTTGTGTTCCCTGCAGATCCACGGCTTGGCATTCCTCAAAAGTGTCCAAGAAGGAGGAAAGATGAGAGACCGTCCCATATTTCGGGATTTTTGGGCTCGGAGGGGGTAGTCCCTCACAGCATGATGTCTGACCCCCCGTCAGCCGCCGTACACGGGGTCCTTCTCCTGATACCTCTTCTCTCTCTCCTCAAATATGCTTTTCGATCCGTTTTAATGTTTTCACCTTTCTCTATAATCGGTATGTTAGCTGTGTTCACGTCCCAGGATGCTGTGCGATTCCATATCTCACCCGATTAGATGGCCGGGGGGGGCAGTGACGGCCGAGGGACCGCTTTACGGATAAAGGATGTTGTAAATATTTTCTATACAGAGACTCTTCTGCCTTGTCCCGATCTCCCTGCCCATCACTGCCCTGGAGAGTCCCTGACGCTCACGGTGGGCCAGGTCACTTTGTTTCTAAATAGACTTTTAATGTAATTGATGTTATAGGAGCAAGTAATGCAGAATTGTTACCCCACCCCAAGTGAAGCCGTTAAATACCCCCTTATCCTGCCCCAACCTCATAATATTTAATATCCTATGACTCTTGAAAGGCTAGAGCGGCGCACATAGGGAGATGTTGGTGTCATAATAGCAGCGGCATCTAGTGGTCGCCGTGCGTATTGCAGGGTGTATTCCCTGTTCCCCTGACTTTGTGGTGCAGCAGTGACACCCCGTGGCCACGAGGGTTATTGCAGAGTTGTTTGCCCGTCGCCACTGCGCCACACTCCCACCCAGTGGCCATAGCTTATACTGCAGGTGAAATATATTAATTGTTGAAATCCCAAAAACCTATATTTTTGCCCCCGCTCTGTGTGGTGATGTGGCGGGTAAACCCAGCAGTCTTTAATCCCTGCTCCCCTGGAAGCACCTCCATTAGCTTCCTTGTAGGTAATGGGTTAAAGGGATCATAGATTTGGCTGTTGATGTTCCTCTCGCGGACTCCTTAACTTATAAGTTTGTACAGATGTGCGTATCTCGTTTTGTGTGTCGGGGCGAGTGAAATCGATCACTGTACCAATGGTTTGAAACCCATTCAATGATCTACCTCTTCCATTAAGTGTTTATTTTTATTATGACCTGTTTTACTTTTGTTTAAATATTTTTTTTTTCCTAAATGTGAAAAAAACCCTGAAAAATCCCTGAAAACTTGAATTTAGCATCTCCAGGTTTTGTTTAACGTCTGTTGGTCGGATCCAGCGGCTTAAATAAAGTCTGTCCTGCCTTTTAAACGCCGTGTCCTGTTGTGGTTTTTGTTTTGTTTTGTTTTTTCCTTTGCCCCGTCCAGGGGTAATAATCTCGTGCCCCTCCCCCTCCCCATGTC
>VKOC01012743.1:0-16794 GCA_009364415.1 Spea multiplicata
GGTATAGTGTATGTTATATTAGGTATAGTGTATGTTATATTAGGTATAGTGTATGTTATATTAGGTAGGTATAGAGTATGTATAGTGTATGTTATATTAGGCAGGTATAGTGTATGTTATATTAGGTATAGTGTATGTTATATTAGGCAGGTATAGTGTATGTTATATTAGGTAGGTATAGAGTATGTATAGTGTATGTTATATTAGGCAGGTATAGTGTATGTTATATTAGGTATAGTGTATGTTATATTAGGTATAGTGTATGTTATATTAGGTATAGTGTATGTTATATTAGGTATAGTGTATGTTATATTAGGTAGGTATAGAGTATGTATAGTGTATGTTATATTAGGCAGGTATAGTGTATGTTATATTCGGCAGGTATGGAGTATGTATAGTGTATGTTATATTAGGTAGGTATATAATAGGATTAATAATGAAATTCTGTAAAACGTCACCAAATACTGTCTGGCATCTTTACGTTGCGATTTTAAGTTCCCGTGTGAATTACAGTATATCTTGGACCAAAGCAATCGTTGTATAAACAAAAAAGTGTTACTTTTGTTATAGCAACTTACTAACCTTTCCTCTTCTCTGTAAGTATCGAGTTGGCAAACACCAATATGTGACAATCTGGGCAAATCTGTGTAGCATGTGATTGCAAGATTTAAATATTTAAAGGGGATTTACGGGACGAAAGTTTTATTTTGATGGAGGAGAAATGTTAGAACAACAGGCCATGATCTAAAACTAGAGGGTCGGGGGCTTAGACGGATGTAAGGAAGCTACTCTACTGAGAGGGTGCTGGATAAGTGGAATGGCCTCCCGCCAGATGTGGTATATGCTAATACAATATGCGTTAGTTCAGCATTTATGGGATGCACATTGCAGTGATACAATGAGTAACCCTAAATTCTTTAAATACCGCGGGGTAACTTAAAGCACACAGAACCGAGGGGGCGTTCAGAAGGTAACCTAGAATTTGATGGCAGATCAGACCCATTCAGCCCCGTCTAGTCGCCCGTTTTTCCCTCCTATAAAGACTCCAATCTTAATCGGTTGCCTCTCCTGCTGCCTGCAGACCCCCCCCCCCCCAAGGCAAACAGCCTCCTGTGTGTATATGTACAGGTCTTTATGTATATGTCACTGGGGGGGGGGTGATTGATATTATTCATGATTGTTCCCTTCATTTACCTGGATTGGGATTATCAAAACAATTGGCAGCCCCTTAATGACAAAGCCCATGTACAGACCCACAATGCATTGTGTTTACAATGGGGTTTAAGGAACCGACTTGCTTTTCAATCGCTATTGTTAGTATTTATATTGCCCCCCCACACTTCAAATAGGACTTTGTTATCTGAAATTTTTTTTTATAATTACTAAAAACACTAATAAATAAAAAATAAAAGTTGGAATTCCCATTTTTTTCCCCAAACACAAGCTTTTAACGTAATATTTTTAAACATAAGTTTTAAAAATAGTCATGTTTTTGTTTTACTGGTCCTTTATGTTCAGTATTTTTTCACAAACCCCCCCCCCCCCCATTTTACAGAGTGCATATACTATTCTATTGCTGGTTATGCGGCCACAAGGTGGCGCTGTAAACACGAATACGTTTTTGGTCTGTTAAATATATATATTACTGTTCAACAGGCAAAAATTAGTCATTTTGCGTGTATATGTGTATATATATATATATATATATATATATATGTGTATGTGTATATATATATATCTCACACATATTTAAGGATTGAGGGCTGGCCCTACACATCCCGCACGGATTATCACGCTTCACCTATTTCTTTTGGATATCATTTTTCAATACACTCTTTTGTTCTTTAAGAATGAAATGTGTATGAGTCTCCCCTCTATTCCTTCTACCCTCGTCCTCTCCAGAACTTGGATTTCATCTCCAGATACGGCGTGAAAGAAGTTAAACAGAAAAAAAAAATCTTCATCTCTGGGGCCACATTGCTATTATTATTATTTATTATTATTTATTATTATTTATACGGCGCCATCATATTCTGTAGAATGAGTAAACAGGACATATGCGCATCGCATAGCAATTTTAATTACAGAAACAAGAAATTGGAACCTAAAACAAAAATCAACCACACGTTTCACCTTAAGGCTTCATCAGGAGTGATGGGAGTTATAGTCAAACAAAGTACTAATAACTAAATCCAACCAATCAGAAATTCCAGATTTTGCGGTATAATTGCCAAGGGCGGATAATGTAACACGCTTTTCTAAATATGTCTATACCCCGGGGCTGATGGACTCCTTTTTCTTTTTTCTAGTTTTACATCAAAACAGAAAGGAATGTATTCTGCCCCGAGGGGGGTTATTTACTAGCCACAGACTTGGCTTTCTTAAGGTTTAAGTTCTTTCTTTCCTCTCTCCATATGTGAATGTAGACATTTGAGAAACATTACAGGCAATTAAGTAGCTGATCAGGAAAGACCGAGGGATCTCACTATGTCCGGCTTGGAGGAGAGACGAGAGAGAGAATGGGGGGGGGGTGATAGAAACATTTAAATACGTAAAGGGATTCAACAAAGGACAGGAGGGAAGTTTATTTCAAAGGAGGAGAAATGTTAGAACACAAGTTCGTTATCTAAAACCAGAGGGTCGGAGGCTTACGTGGGACGTAAAGAAGTTTAACTGTACTGAGAGGGTGGTAGATAAGTGGAACAGCCTCCCAGCAGAAGGAGTAGAGGCTAATACAGTGAGGGAATTTAAACACGCATGGGATGTGTATATGGCTGCTGAATCTAAGACGAGACCGACGACTGATTAAAGTTTGCCATCGGAAAAACGGGCAGACCAGGTGGTCCGAATAGGTCCGATCTTCGACTTTCTCTGAATGAAATGTATCCGGATTTTTCATTCCTTCCGTTCATTCGCACGCATGCTTTAGTAAAAATAGAACCAGAGAGAAAAAGTGGCTTAAGAAAGCAAAGAGTGCCAGACAAACGGGTTGCGGGGAGGAGAGCGTGAAGTCGCATCGCTTAGCAGATCGGCCCCCGGTCTCTGGTGTGAATGCTGCGTTCGGAGAGGTATAGGAAAGGGCTGCCGCTGTTAACCTTGTGCTGCAGATCCCTCCCTTCTTAAAGCAGTCATCGGGAGGGAGTAGATGTGGGCAGGACCTCAACTCGTGTTTTGTTACTAACCCGAATTTTGTTTCAAACTGTTTCTTATCCAGAATTAAGAAGTTGGCGAGCCGACGGCGAGCGGAGGATCCAGCCAGGTCTGCGGCTCTCTTTGTGTTTTTTGTTCATGCCACTTGAAAGCTGCTGAGTGAGGGGAAAGGGGGGGGTCGTTTGCTTTATTCCCAATGTCAACCTCTCCAAAGTCAGAACCGAGGAGCTGGAAGATTAAGCTCGTATCGTCCAAAAAGAACCTTCGGAATAAGCAGACGCCGCTGGAAATGAATGAAAACGCGGCCAACGCGCACTACGAGCCCATCAACTTACCCCCCCAGGCGTTTAACAGCAACGGGCAGCAATCTCAGGAACGCAACGACACAACTTTCGAGCTTAAACGCGATGTTCTCATCAACACCGAGTCCCCGCGGCCGGCGGTGAACCTGGATCCGAGGGTCTCGATATACAGCGTCCGGCGACCGCTGCTCACCCGCTCCAACATACAGGGGAGAGTTTATAACTTTTTAGAGCGACCTACAGGATGGAAGTGCTTCGTCTACCACTTCACGGTGTGAGTATCCGCTTTTGTTTTCTATTTTCGCCACCGAGTACACCAGAGACTAAAAAATGGTGAAAAGGGGTCTTTTACGCCCCCCCCCCAAGAAAAAATATAAGATGGGGGGGAAAACTGAAATATAACATTTTACGGCATTTGGACCATCTAGCCTTAATGTAAAGACTCAGAACGTAATCAGTCGTTGGCCTCGTCTTAAATTCAGGAAGCTTATTCCTATCCTTATGCGTGTTTCAATCCCATCACTATATTACCCTCTACCACTTCTGCTGGGAGGCTGCCCCAGACCCTCTAAAAAAAAAAAAAATTGTCTTCTGACAACCTATGAATCATAATTTTAATTTTGCGGAATACGTTTTATAGCATAAGAGACATTTTCACCATTTTTCCAGTAGATATAATAAATATATGTGTTATTATTTAGATAATGCCCTCTAGGGCTGTACGATTTCATGCATTACGTGAGATAAAACCCAACAGGGGTCTTGAGTGCCGTCTGTCAAAACTGTAAGTACATCGTAAACAAATAGTTATTGATGCCACCAAAGCTGTCGCGTTTTTGGGTGAAAAGGCAAGAAAATTGGTGTTCATGCTTCCACCATATGTTATGTTGGGTGTAATTAGCAATAGAGTGCGTACTTTATTGATAAATATTGCTCTATTATCTTATACACCCTGAATATGGGGCTTGACGTCGGGTATGACACAGGCCAGCCTTAAGATGGCGCTATACATGGTGGCGCCGGTTGGCAATGCTGCGTTTGTTTCGTAATATTTCAACATAAGTCCTATATTTTTCTTATATTGTAACTTTTCTCTTTTGTTTATGCCTGCGCAGTGCTGTGTTATAATAAGATTAGTGGAGTTTTGGTTTTCAGACTGTGGAGAAACAGTATTTACCCCGCTGTAATCCGCTGTGGGCTTTATTTGCCAAACTGTGCGTCTCTGCGTATAAACAAGAATTCTGCTTTATGAAAGGGCTGGACCCGTTCGGCCCCATCTCGCCCGCTCGTTTCTCCTGATGTAAAGACTCGAACCTTAATCAGTCGTCGGTCTCAGGAGCCGTACGCCTGTCCCATGCGTGTTTAAATTCCCTCACTGTATAAACCTCTACCGCTTCTCCTGGGAGGCTGTTCCATTTATCTACCACCCTCTCGGGAAAGTGAAACGTTCTCGCGTTACATCTGAGAAGGTCTGAGTCGGCCCTGTACGCTGCATAGATTTAGTTATTCGGGACTAAGGTGGCCCTCCTTTGTAGGAGAAACTGGTGGTGAGTAGAGACTCCTGGATAAAGTCAATAAGAGGTTTTTTTTTGGCTCGGCTCCGTTTGTTGCTGTGAAAGGACGCGCTGTGTTTGATAAATCCACTTACAAAGTGTTTATTTACTATTAGTGGAAACTTCTTTAGATACTCTGTGTTGCCAGACTTCTCCGGCCAAATGTTTATGGAACAAAAGTCAAGAAACCCAAGAGAAGAAAACACTTTATGACTCGAAGGCCTCGTCTCCCGGCTTGCGGGTGATAGAAATTTAAGGTTTACCTCCGGCACTGTCATAAATACTGGGGGGGGGCTGGGGTATGAGTCTAATGAGCAATAAAAGGGTTAATGCCACTAATGATGAATTCAAGCATGGTTTAAGTGCTGACGCATTTCACAAGGTGCCTTCAAGATTTACCCTTTGCCTTTGCTGCGCATTAATATTTATTCATGACCGTTTTTTCATGGATGTCTTTTTTTATATGTTTTAGACAATTATTTCAGATGCATTTGCATTATTAAGCAGCAAAAAAATAGCTTATACGTGACAATAATTCCTTCCCTGAATAATTCCTTCTCTATCTCTCTCTGTTGGTCTTTCTTTTTCTTTTTTTTTCTCTTTTTTTCACTCCCCTTTTTTCTCTTCTTTCTCTTCTTTCTCTCCTTTTTTTCCTCTTTCTTTTTTTGTCTCTCTTCTTTCTCCTTTCCTTTCCTTTATCAAATCTTTGCATTAAAGGCCGCTTGGTCACCCTACTTTTGTATATAATCCTCGTAGCGTTGTCGCGACCAGTTTAATACCGCGTTTTTATATCAAATTTTGATTATGATTTAAATATATGAAGTTTCAAGAAACGAATGCAATTCTAGCAGTAATATAACTGGCATGGCAACATATCAATCAAGATGTGACTCTAAGACTAACGTGTACATAGCCCTCTAACATTTAACTGTATAATGTTAATATGATGTACGCTCGGTTAATGGAGGCGGCCATCTTGCTTTGCTAGTAGATTAATAACGACAATGCTTCAGCGCCATTACGGCAAGCCTAAATAGTGTAATTATTTTTACATTTTGTTTGAATATCAGAAACTGAACAGTTTCTACTCGCTTCTGGATTTATCATTACAGTTCCTGAAAAGCCTATGAAACCCCCCAAAATGGCTGCGCGTGGCCCTGACTGGAAATAGCTTTGCTTGGGCATGAGAATGCTGAGCGAGTGTTTCCTCCGACCTCCCGCCTTCCCTGTCAAGAGGTCAGGGAACGGGGTGCAAAGTTTGAGACATGTGTGACGGGGCGCGTTTTCTGCCGCAATTTATGGCTTTTTGTTCATTTTATGAGCTGCAGCGTGGGGCATAATATTCTCGCCGGCTGCATCCGACTAAAATATTATTTAACAAATTAGTACAGTAAAAAATACAGTAAAAAAAATATATCAAATAGATAATTGAGGATTAAAGCCGCTAGCTGGTCTGATGGATGAGCCGATCGCTGTCCATGTCTGTGGCCATGTAATAATAAAGTGTTATCTGGTTCCGTGAAGGTGGGACGTTAATTTGATCGCGCACGCGCTACTTGGCTATTTTTTAATGTTTATCTCTTTCCTGTCCCGACGTTATGGGGTACATTCATCAGTCGGGGAGTTTAAACAACAACTACTTATTAGTTACGTTTATAGTCATCTCGCTGATTGAACTATGCCTTACGCTGGGTTATCTCTGTACTTCAGGTTTAACCCCTTATAACACATCCTAAAATTGGTTATTTGAAAGACCCGACTCTCATAAATCCTAGCATTACAGAATAATTCCCAGCTGAGTTCGGTTAATTGTCGCCCCATGAAATAAAACATTCAGTTCACGCCTCTTGAATTGCCTTCGACGAAGGAAAGAACCGTTTAGAGCATTATTTGCTCATTTTGATTTTAAATTAGCCTTAACATCATTTGATGTGTATGCGAGAGACGTTACCTGGGGGTCGGATTAAACCACTCATGTGGTGCACTACAAATCAGAATTGTTACCGGTTAACACTGTCACAAAACTTTATTATTTAGTTGTTTTGGAGCTGGGTGGCCAGTGGATTAATGCGACCCTCATTGTGATTTCTGTATAGCCGTTTACCTATTTTTAGGAAGCTATAGATTTAGTATTACATGATTGAGTCTTAATGGACCATTGACTCATTCATTTGGGGTATATTCACTGAATGGAGAGTTGTGTTTTAGCTCCTTGACTACATGATTCATTATGAAGGTCCAATTCCAGTGAGGTTCTGTGCTGGAAGAGCTTGGCTGAACCTGTATAATGTCACCTCTATCATAAGATAGACTTGGGTAACTCAGTAACACAGTATTTCATTGCATTGTTTTTAAAACGGTAGAGCTTGGGATTGGATTTAATGTTTTTTTAAAAAGCTAAATTAACGGTAAAATACACATAACCAATGTCCATACCTGGGAACTTTTGAGCTCCGGTTTCCCGAGGCCTTCCCTTGCGGGACGCGGCCAGGACTGCACACTGAGGTCGGTCGGCAATTTCACTGGCATTTTGAGTGAACACCCTTGAGCCAATTTTACAGGCATTACACCGCTATTAGCCTTTTAGGCTAAGAAACGTTTGCTTGTCCATACCGTGCATTGTTGCAAATGTCAGGTAATGTAAATGATACGGAACTTGTGGCCGGCGACCGTTTTATTTACGTGGATACCACGTTCATCGAGCCCCTCAGAGACCGATTTTTCCTTTCATTTCGAAACAAATGCAATTTCCAGTTTTAAGTTTTTTGCGATAAGCAGAAACAAAAGTCAGGGTCAGACTTGAATTAAAGTTGGAATGTATTTGTCCCGACCGGTATTTAGTCCGATACAATTGTATGTTTTTCTAGAGCTTCAGCTGGAAAGGCAGTCAAGGTGAAAACTCTTCATACTTTCACTCAGTATTGGTTGGTAACCTCGAGTAAAACAGTTTATACCCCAAATGTTGTTCACAAAGAGATTGTTGAGGTGAAAGAATGATCATTCCGTCTGCGGTGTCCGGGGTACCTGCGGGTTTTATTATTCAGTAGTTAAATCAGTGAGTGTCTCTTCATCCATTGAGTGATACATTATCCAGGGCCAGCTCAGCCCTTAAAGCTCTCGAGTTTGCTAGGCTCATCATAATGAATAGCAAAGTGAAGGAGTGGAAACCATAATTCTTCTAACAACTCTCCGTTTAGTGAATAAACCACTTTGTTACATAGCTTTGGGCCTCCTTTTTTTGCAGTTTAAATTTGAAGCGATTTAGAGACTTTCCGAAAAACTGTGGCTTTTTTTGTGTTTTCATTTAATTTTGCTGTTTATAACGTAAATGGGATTTTGTGTTTAAATCCGTTCTATCGCCGAGGCTGGTAAGTGCGTTCATCATCTAGCCCTATTATCGCCGTCATGATTTCCTCTCGTCTAAATTTAGGTCTTGGCTGAATTTTTTCAGTTCTGTTTCTGAAATTTCTCTTTTCACTAAAGTGCATCTGCTGCTATTCCAGAGGAGAAACTTTTATCACACTTCCTCCAAGGCGACGGCTCCGACGTCACACACTTTTTTGTTTTGGAACCTTATCCGGATAATCCGTCTATCCTTTTATACCCCTTGATGTGTTAAAAATCCTCTCGCATATCCTACTCTCTCTGCTTCCAGGGTGTGTATAAAATGGAGTGAGTTACTCTTTTTCCTATTAAAGTAACATAACATGACGCAATTTTTGCACGGTGAAAGAAATAGACATGTTGAGTGGTTTTTTTTTTTTAACATTTTTTTTTTGGACAAGACTATTAATTTATTATAATTTTGCCAGCCCCGTACTATGCAAATTGATTCTGCATACGTTTTCTATTTCAAATTTCTTATACTGGTTATGTGATCATGTTGGGAAAGACTTTGGATTTACTCTACCCTCGTTACTATTCCAGATAGCGGAGGAATAACATAAATGCAATAAATGCTTCTTCCTGTGTGGACCATCTGCTAGGCTTTGTGGAGCAGTATGTTGCCCATGCGTACGAGCTGCCACCGTGCTTTGTCTCTATCACTACTTATGGTCTTCAAAGGGGCGGCCTGGCGATGATGAGGTGGACCTGGCACTTTAAAGCCAGCTGCTGCCTGATAGCATAAGTGCGGCCCATGGTTGGATATGCACGGCACCTGGTTAATGAGCTGCAGGTGTGGCAGCTCGGTAAGTGGGCATCTGTAAGTGTCTTTTCTTTCCAGGAAGACGCCAATATCTAATTGAAAGAGCGTAATTTACTATCTGGCCATGAATCTTTATGAAGTCGCAGTCCAGCTCTTGTTTAGTGTCCTGAAAACTAATGTTGGGTTGCCCTGGTCGCTGTACTCCTCCTTCTCAAAGATGCCGATATTAAGAACATGACTTGGTGCCGCCATTTATTTACCGGCTATTCCAGACCGTAGCGGACAACCAAAACCCAACACTCTCAATTGGAGTCCTTCAGGACATGAAAGCCGCTGTTTATATAACGCGCTTCCTGCTCCTTGTTAGGGCACGGCAGGCAGCGACCATCAACACCTCTGGAATAATTGCAGGATTTCCTCTGCCAATCAAGCCGGGATAGAACATGTTTGCGGTGGTTGAATACCAAAGATCACAGAAACCCTTAGAACAATCTGTGTCGGTTAATTAGTCTAATTGACAGGACTCTATCAATGCTGTGTGTCCTGAATTACGGAATGATGTCATTTGTAACGCATTTTCACAGACTAAGCATGTTTAAAGATGCTGTCCCGCTTAGACAAAACATAAACTGCGCTCTTTAGGAGGTTAAGCAAAAAGTTTTAGTAGATCTGTCCTTTTAATTCTTTCATCTGATGGCTTATTCACATAAAAGCAACACGGTAACATTTAAGAATGCCTATCAATGAAAATTAGCAGCGCTCACATCCAACCCTACGAATACATATTTCAAATAAACATGAGGCTTTAGTGCTTCATTGTAGCCAAAGCTTATAAGCTCACCTGTCACGTCAAGAAAGATGGTAGGCTTTAAATACCTCACCCATTTAACCTTTGATATGGAAGCCAGTCCATCAGTGCCTGCTTCTACCTAATTGATGTCCTTCCTTCTTTCTTCTCGTATCTTTTGAAGTGGTTTGCACCCAAGTCCTTGGACTTTTTGCTATTTATATATGTATTGTATTAGAAGCCAGGTAAGTGAGATTAAACATAATGGTCAACTCTCAGGCGGAGCTGGCTGATAACTCTTCTGGGTATTATTTTGTTTTTTTAAAGGGTCTCAAAGGCTAACTCGGCTGCTTTCCACAGTGGAAACTCACCAAGGCCAGTCACGTCCTCCATACCCTGGAAAATTACAGTTACTAGCCTCGGCAAACTTGTCGAAACCCATGCACCGAAAATGTCAAAGAAATTCAATTTCTCAAAAGTCTGTAATTCCCAAACGCCTCTCTTCGAGACCCAAACCCCCCCTGTCTCTTTCATCACCTGATGCTCCTCTTTTCTAGGCATCATGGGGTTCTACAGCCGTTCTACAGTATGTATATACTGTATAAACAACATGCTATTGGTTTTAAATTAGGGACAAAAAGATACATTATATTGCGTCTATAAAAACTCTTCGTAAAGCTCTGACCACAAGGTTGGTCAGGATTATGTGTCTTTCCTTGGAGGCCAATTATTTCTTCTGGCAGGTAGCCCCACCAGGTTACACATATACATACAATACGAATGCACCCGATACATTCTCTACTAGTTTCAGGGTCCGAGGATAAGCTTGGCCTTGATTCCCTTTTAAACAAAAGAACGTAAATGTCCTCAAAAATGGCGGTGTCCCACATACACCATAATGCCCCTGGACCTCAAGGAACAGGGAAAACATAAGAGATTAGTTACTCCTAAACATATTGTAAGGATGTACTCGTTCCTTGCCAGGTATTGTTCAATTATTCATTATTTTAGTACAAAGTAACCCGATGGAACATTCGCAGCGTGTTCCATGTATTAAAGCGTGTAGATCTGTTGACTTCCAGAACCGATTTGATCTGTGGCCAACCGTACAGGCCCTTATCAAGGTTATCTCTGATGCAAATAAACCAAGTAATTAAACCAGCGCTTGAGAGTAACCTAGAAAGAGTGTCAAGGAGATTCCATTTAACACGTTTCCTGCCAGAAAGACCTTTAAACCAACCGATTCAAGTATAGCGATTGTTAGAATTCTAAAAGCTTTTTTTTTTTTTGCCCCGTTTTTTTTCGGAATAGCAGAAAAAGTCATTATTCAGCTTGTTAATGTCTTATTTAAGCACATAACTTAACTCTCATAAAAAGTCTTCACATAAAAAAAAAAGACTTAAAAATATTTACATGCCTTAGAAGTTTGGTTTTAGTCCACGGAACAGCGATTGTTTGAAAAGTAGCCAAGCGGCATTTAGTTTGGATAATTTAGTGCAAACAGATAGCGTGTAGCCAGCCGACTTAATTTGAAGCCTTTCAGAGACATAAGATGGATCACAAGTCCCGGCATTTGCCGGCGTGGAACACCTTTAAATACCAAGACTTTTTACGTGACCTTGTTGAACTTGCAAGCTTTTCAATACCCTCATGGCTATATTTTTAACCATTTGTTCTTTGCTGGTGCTGTTAAAATCTTTATCGCGTCAACCCATGATTAAAGCCTAGTAGGGATCCTACCATATAAACAGATTGACTATATGTTAGGACCCCCATTGGTTTCCATTGAATGGACGCTTCAGCCATCATATACGTTGTGATGTGTATGATACCCAAGTGCGGGCTTTAAATTCTTTGCCCCCCCCCCACCCACCATCGCAAATAGAGAGATTCAGAAGACCACATTTGCCTCTTTTTCTCCCCGCAGCGCTGATGCTTTCACCTCTTCTGCTTTCCACCACGTACGCTATACTCATCGACAGCCAGCTCCAGTGCTGGCTTCTGCAATCATTCCAGAGGGTCTGAGACCCTCATTCATTTTAATTTCAGTGACTGTGCTTTCTCACCAGTGATTGGCTGCTTCAAGCAGCCAATACTGATTGGGAAAAACTGGACCATGCGGCGCTCCCTCCGGGACGATCATAGATTTATATCCCTATTCCAAGACTGAATGTAAATTGTACAGTCTGTAACTTGTCTATCATGAAATACTTTACTTGTGATCGTTTGAGAGAGTTTCTACCTTTTTTTTCTTCTTCCTATGGTTCTAGAACACAGCCTACCTTTTTTGCCATTCCACCTTTAAATGATTACATTAACTAAGAGATTACATTAGCTAAGTTAGCTTTTCCTAACATACGCCCCAAAAAATAAATAAAAATCACAGCATTGTCACGTTAAAAAATGTATTTTTAAAAAACATTTTTAGTAGTTTTATGTGCAAAAAAAAATTAATGTACAAACTTAATAATAGAAATATACACTACAAAAACTATTTTCATGCAAAGTATGCTTATAGGGAAATGTATCTTTTTCTAACTGTGCAAATGCTGTAATATCTTTTATAGATGAATATTTTAGTGTAAAGTTACTTTTCGAATGTATATTTGCAGTGCTTTACGGCATTATGAGCAGTTTTTTACTCTATTTGTTAAATTCTGGTGTACGTTCTTGAGGCTGAATAGGGAATATATAGTGGAGAAGCTCGGGATAACCTTAAAAATTTAGTTTTACTCACCACTCATCCCTATATCCTTATTCTCTTTTGTGTCTAACTTGCAAACTATTTTTATAGTGAATAATATTTCAACATTTTTTTTTATTTTTCCGTATAAGCCTTTTTGCACAAATTTCGTAAATAATGCCTTTTGACGGAGGTTTTTATTAAATATTTTATTTATTGATTTATATGGCGCCATCTTATTCCGCTGCGCTGTCCAATGGGTAATAATGGATATAATGGATATAATAAGTAGAACATCACATAGCAATTTGGACTTATAGAAAGGTAATGAGGCATGTCGAGACAATACATAATTCCAAGGTACTTTAACAGTCAACTCGCGTATCCACTGATATATGTATATATCCAGAGGGGTGGAAGAAGTGGATTGTATTTGAACTTCCTGCTACATCTAAAAACATTCTCCTGCCCCGAAAGTCAGCAGGAAGCCAACGTAAGAGAATCTGCAGATAAAAAAATGATTTCCTCCAACCTGCTCCAAACGGCAGTGTAATTAGAACGATCTGAGATTCCGTGATGGTATGGAAATGTTTACACACGTAGGAGAAACCTTATTTATGTTGGCTAGCGTTTCAAAGTGGTCGTGCAACCTAAAAAACACGTTACTTTGATAGACATAGCATACAAACAGTCTGTATTTTCTTTCAGGCTGTCCTTCAAGGTGAAAAAAATTGGGGAGGGGGAATATATATATTTTTCTACCCCAGTGCCGTGGTTGGTGTTGGCAAAAAGCTGGTTTTATTTCACTTTGCGTCAATAAACTCCCTTCATCGGCAGACCTGGAGGCCACCATTGTTGTCAGTCATGTGATATTTTGGGTGACTTTCCCTGATTAAACACCACACTGAGCTGATGCTTTATGGCAATGCTAATGAAGTCCGTTCCTCCAAAGACTTTCATTAGTTGGAGTGTCTATGGAGTGATTAAGACTCTACTTTAGGCAGTATGATAAAGAGTCGGGCTGTTTTGGGCTCAGATAACAGATTGAGAACGGGAACAAATGGCTAATATGCATCTGCTGAAAACATATTCTGGAAACACTAGAGGTGTCTTAAAAACAGAATATGTTGAAATATTTATTTTTTAGTACAATCACATAATTGTCAGAAGTGTCCGTTTTTTTTTTTTGTTCTTTTTTTAGCGTGTATTTCCGTTTCCGATGGCGGTAGGGTGAGCTTGGAATAATTATATTCCACCTTGCAGATATCTCTCCTAGATCGAGGGGCTTTTTGCATTTTCTGAATACTTCTTGCTTTGTCACGTGTAGAAGAAACATATGAGCAGACAGGCCAGTGCAGGCTGTCGCCCCAGGGCTTGGCCAAGCTCCGTGGGCTGGATGGGAAAGGAAACTGGAGCAGATTGGGAACTGGAAGCCGCTCAAGTCATATCCTCCTTGTCCTTTCGTGCACCCTTGCAGCTTCTCTTTGCGCATGAGGACAGGTATCTGCCGGCAGGGAGTTTGCCAGGACGCACCTGAAAAAAAGAAGTAGCCTTTGTAACAGAGCTCCAAATGCCTCTTAGCATAAGGGATCTAATACCAGGTTGATAACATAAATCTATCCGTAAATTGTTACAATTAGATAAGCCTTGGAGGCCGGGACCTCTCTACCTATCTATCACTTTTTTTTCTTAGTCTGTTGGTTCCAGTTTTGTCGGACTCTTTGAACGTATGGACTGTAAATTGTTGACGCTATATAATAATCATGCTATATCCAATGCCTCCTACAATCTTTTCTCCTTACCAGCCTAATTTTTTATTTTCTTTTTTTTTTTTTTTTTTTAAACGTCTACCCCGGGATGCCAATCCGCTGATCTACTTCTTTCACACTAAAGTGCTACTTCCTCATAACTCTCTACAGCTTGTAACACAAAGCGTCTCTTCAGAGAAGTGTTGATGCTCCAACGGACTTTTTTTTTTAATACCGAAGTCCTGTTAGACTGCTCTGGTGCTTCACAGATGTCCTGAAAGAACTTTCAGTTTATAGAATTAAAGCGTCCCGCGTATCGCCGCGTTCCAAGCTCCGCTGTAGATCGCTTTTCTAGTAGAATGTGTTGGAATGTCTCTGGCACACGTTGTCCTTGGGTTTTTCTTTTGGTGTCTTTCCCAAATGATTTCCCTGTCAACAATCTAGGCCTCGGACAAATGGCAAACGTGAATACACAAGCACTTATCAGCGCTGGTCTGCCTGCGTTCGTGAAAAACAATGTCATTAAGCCGTGCTGTGATTGGCTGTTACAGCCGACAAGCGTTCCGGAGGAATTCGGGACTCTTATCTCGTTAAACTTCCATATCTCTTATACTGTTTAAAGTCCCCCCCCCGACCCACGTCACAGAGGGTTTACGGTAAAAATGGATTTTGTGGAATAAACAAAAGAGAAATGTTGTTTCATACAGTTGGGGACATAGCCTTTACAGCTAAAAAGGTATATAATGTTTAAGCGTTAGAGAGTCACATACACCATGGATAATAATCTTTATGGCAGGTCCAGGAACACACACCTCGGGCTAGCCTGGCTTCAAGGATTTGGGCCGCCATTATTTTATTCTTGATTGAACTCACTGTTGCAGACCTCAGACCAGGATTGAACCAGATGTCTAGTGTGATGGTAGATGGGGAAACTTGACCTGAAACTGAGCCAGTTCTGGCAAAACCTTGACCTCTTCTTCTGGCAGACCATTCTTGGTGCCCCGTCTATTTTTACATGTGCCTATGGTAGAGAAGGGAGTCATCTTACCAAGCACGACATGCCAAATTGGCCCTTATTTTCTGTTTTGTGGCCAGTTCTGTTTGCTAATGAGACAGAGGAACTTATAAAGTAACTCGGCGTGGTCTGTAAGCTGGACTCTACCCAGTCCCAGCAGATAGGGTTGGACTCATCCTTGTTTGACTGAACACAGTTTATAGAAGATGGTGCTAAGAAGAAAACAACGACTCTGTGATATGTGTATTTGCAGACAAATATGGACAAAAATATATATATTTTTTAAAGAAATAAATACAAAAACTCACAAATCAAGTGGCAGAAGTGCAAGGAGCAAACACAACTTGCCCCTGGTGCCCGTCGGGGTGATATAAAAGCTGCAGAGTACATTCCATAATAACATTATGATAAGCTAAAACATAACTTCCTTCTCGGTACAGAGCTGGAAGCGATCTAACAAAAATAAAAAATTTATAAATATGTCCCAAAATGTTAAATAAAGGCGAGACAGGCGAGTGCGAGCATCTGGGTTTTTAGCACCGCTGTGTTTTATTACTGAGCTTCAAACGGATTTAGGAACGGGTTAGTCATCCCGCATCTGGACACGTGTGACATTTAGGAGCGAGACTGTTAAGTGCCGGACTGCCCAGAATAGCTTCCTGCCTCTCATTAATTACAGCGCTCGCTGCCAGACAGGTTATAGAGGTTGTCTGTCTGTGTGCAGCGAACACACGATGAGTGGCTGGAGAACATGGCAGCCAAAGGGTGGGGTGGTGGAAAATCGGCAAGTTCGTAAAACCCAGGGGAGCGGGAGTTTGCGAGCAAGGAGTCTGGACTTGAATGTCCATTTCTTGTACGATAAGCAATCATAATGTTTATCCGACATTAGGCCGAGCTGAGGTCATAAGCGCTGAATGTGAAGCATGAGGATTATCGCAAATAAAGACGCGTTTTGACATTTTTACAATATTTGGCTTCAAAAAAGCAGTTTGTAGCATAAATATCTACAAGCGTGATAAGTTGTGCCACTTATGATACAATCGGTGCTGTGTTTGGACTTTCAAGAGGCTTCTAGGTTCTCAAACAGAAGAAGATCACGAGTAATCGCATGAAACATAGAAATAAATTATAAAGAAACAATTTTTGCAAATTTTGGTTACAAATGTAATATTTTCCTTAGGGCGATATAGCCGTATGATGGGAGTTCCCCTTTAAAGTTCTCCACTCCGGTGCTGCTCGGTGACATTCCTTCCACGGCTGAGTGGAAAACCACTTATTGTATTCGTTCAATACGGTATCTGCTTATTACTGTCCTCTGAGCCACTTCAGGATAGATTTACTATGGGCAACCAGTTTGGTTACTGAAAGTTTTTTTTTTTTTTTTTGTAGTATTTATTCCCATACTAATA
>VKOC01012811.1:0-10689 GCA_009364415.1 Spea multiplicata
CACACATATATATTGACACACACACACACACATATATACACACACACAGATTCCAGGCCCTCCATACATCATTTCTGGGAGAGATGACAGATATGAAATACAACTCCAAGCTACTATTAATTTACCGTCTCTGCCCACAAAAATCTTGACAAAATTGCTTAGGAAGCAGAGACTGGAATTTCTCCAAACGCAGTGGAATTACTCCCAAATTTGGACACACAGAAATTCTCGAGGAAGATTATCTTCTTGCTAAAGGATGGGGTGAGAGAAGCTGGCGGGCCCCACGCCAGAAATTTCACAAATTCTTGAGGGGTTGCCTACCTCATTTGTTGGGGGGGGGGGTTCGAATAGTCATAGTGAGGGTAAATTTATTTTCTTGTGGAATTACGGGCAAAAAAAATGACCTGCTTGATGCAGAGAGGGAAAGAATCGTCCTGAGTTTTCCATCTCCAGCTTTTGGCTTGACCTTTGGAGCCAAATCAGGAGCAGAGCCAATGATGAGAAAGCAATGACGAGTTGTCTGGAACCATTATATTCCCGGCACTCAACTTATTAGCCCACCTAAGCCTTCGCTTGCTTTCAGTGTAACCTAAAGCTCCTGCCCTCAGGATGCCGCGGACTTTATCTACGTCTTTCCGGAAAAGTCAATGGTTCTGCACCTCGATGCAGGCTGTGGCATAATGCTGCCTAGCGGAAGAGGACATGATCGCTATTAACGAACAAGAGAATGTGCGCCGCGACGGCCATTATTGTCTCGCTTTGGCTTTTCTTTCCAGAAAACGAGCTTGAGGCCTACTGGGCTTGCCCACCTTTTTTAACTTGGAATACTAAAAGAGGGCACAATATCCCCCCCCACACACACACAGACGTTAAGAGATTCCCACTGAATGGTTTCATTTTACCGAGCTCTGGAGATTAGCTTCCAAACTCCAATAGCTGTAATGAATCATTATGAATGAAGTGTGGGGGCCATTACTCTGTGTCGTCATCGTTATTGGCTCAGGGTCCAAACGCAGCTGGATAAGATGTAGCCATAATGTCTGCCCATGTGCTACCAACTGGCGGCCTTACAGACCGGGACTGAGATGTTTGTAGAGGTTCCATCTGTATCCTGTAGAGCATCGGCTAGGCTGCGGCTCTGGGGCACCCTGGACGGCTGCCATATGAAGTGTTTAAACTCCCTATTTATCACCGGCTAAATGGCTCGTGCTATAGCGGCCCCTGCTTTGTGCTAGATAAACATGTAAGATGTGGCTTCTGTACCCAGAAGATGATTAATATCCGCCAGTATTCCTGGTTTGTGGGAGTTTTCTTGGAAAGACCAAGGAATGTGATTTTTTTTTCCTCCCAAAAATGGAAGAAACGTTAGGTGCCCGGCCGTTGTTACATTAATCACTGTCCTCCAATTAAATCCCCCTCCTAAGCCTCGTCTCTCGCGGTTAACAAGATGTCAGGAATCGGGGCGAATAGCAGTCGCCTGACCTTCAAGGTTTACATTTTATTCAGAAACCCAAACCTAACAACGTCATGTTATCTCTTTCTGCATTCGCACGATGATGTGCATTCCAAGAGAAATCCAGAACCAAAATATTAGATGTTTAGAAATGTTTGGGTTTTAAATAATCATCAGGGCCACCGACCCCCATATATGGGCCGGCGGGCAAGAGATTTGGGGAAAGTGGTGGTATAAGGGGTATTATTCAGCTCACCCATCAGCTTAGGCATGGTGCTTTACTAAGACCAGTGTGACTTTGTCCCCTATTGCCGGGCATTTGTGTGGATTTTTATTTATACAGCTTTATAAAGAAATTTCCCGTTGTTTCGGAGCTCCTATAAAAGAAGGGCATCGGGGTGGGGGAAGGGTAACCAGTCCCATTAAACGGGGAAACATGGGATGTATGGCACCCAGACCTGACCCACACATGATCACCAAAAGGGACGCCACACTTGGCCTATTAAAAGGAGCCCAGTAAGAATCCAGTCCTAGCGTTCCATTTAGGGTTCCCAAAGCTAGATGGTTACCTAGCAGACCAAGTCATCGCCCTCCCAATTATCTTTACCAACACTTTTTAGATACAGATCTTCTAATATCTTTTTTATTGGACTATATCTTTTTTTATGACAAACGCAGCATTCTGTTATTGCGCATTATTCTGGACTAACACGGCTACAGAAGGCTTTTAAAAAATGGACCCCTTCCGGCGTTGAATGTACGTCTGCTGCGCATGGTTTCTGCCAGAAAAGATGTGGTTCTAGGAATTGTTAGGAAACAGCAGTTAGAGGCCCGGCACGGGAACCGTCATTTTATGATGGAAATTTAACTTGTGGAGAACTGACTTCTCCGGGAGTAAAAGAGTCTTTAAAGTATCCCTGGAGATCTTCCCAGGGACACGTCCGTTTGTTATTCATAGAGACCGCAGGGATAAACCAGAATACATTTTCATGGCTGTCAGCGATAAAGTACCAAATGTTGGCTATGATTTCATGAAAGGTACAGTAGTCCCACTCGGAACATTGCATTCTTCTGGGCGAAGAGGACTTCCAGGACCAAGAAAACGTCTAAAAACTAGAAAATCAGACATTCCCATGAGATGGGAAAAAAGATTACCGACGGCACAGCTTCGGCGAATAGACTGGTGAAACAAAACTCAAATTGGGTTAAAGATTTACAGTGAAGGACGTGGAAAACCCACGATAAACCCAACACCTGAAACGTGGAGTAATTATTGATTTTTTTTGGCCTAGCCTTGGTTTTATCTGCTCGTTTCTCCCGCGCGATGCATGCCGCCATCATCATGACAGGTTATGCTGAAGTAAGGTTTGAACAAAAATGTACTTTTTTTATAGCACCATCCTCGATCTGCCCGGAGTTCAAAAGAAGCAGGGCCCCTATTTTTAAAGCATCATTTATAAGAAAAATATATTTAAATGATATAAAAAAGGCAAAAAATTTTTCACTATTTTTGAGACATGTACGCGGTTGTTTCCCTGAACAAAATAAAAAAAATGTTGTGATTTTTCCCTCATATCTTCACATGGTCTCAGTTCTGGATTCTAACCTCAATGCTCTCTATGGTTACATCGTCGCCATAGTGAAATCACACAGAGCAGGCTGTGTTTCAAGGTTGCCATGGTAATAGCCCAACATCTAGCTAGTGGGGTCATTACTAGAGGTGTTACAGTAGAGCTTTTGACGGGCTTTTCTTTTCCCACGTCCAGTCCAGAAGCCATTAATAACACCGGGGTAAAAACATCGTACGACGTCACTGGTCTGATGAGCAAATTCTCAGTGCGGAACGCGTCGGGGAATCTTTCTCTCTCTTCCGTTCCATTTGGAATCTCTTCTCACTGAATATTTTCCTTCTGGCGTGTTCGAGCAGGAACCAGGAGCAGACTGCGCAGATACTCGGCTTTTTCTGGACGTTTTCCGCCCGGTAATTCATGAAATTTGTAACTTCATCTCATATCTCGAAAATTCCCAGACTTCCTGCTTTCCTGCTCTGCCAAAATCTTCAGTTCTCAAGCATTTGATCTGTACCTGGGACGCCAGAAGGACTTCGCTCCCACTTTGAAGCTCCTTTAGCTCCAGAGGGGCCTGTAGTTTGGTCAGCGTCTGCCTGCCAAACTATATGTGGTCACATGAATGTTCTTCAGGACTCCGAAGAAACTTCTTCCCAATACAATAACCCAAGCGCCTCAGTGTTCAATGGCCATAACCCAAGCTCTGAGCTATGGGCAATTTGCATGAAAGCCAAGCTATTATCATCTTCATTTCAGTATCAGTTACCACTTTCTTCCACTTGGCTTCCATCCTCTCTTCTGATTTTGAAGATGGAGTTTTCTTTATGTGAAGCAGGCTTAATCGAATGCTCTTCTGAGTTTGCATTAGAAGCAGATATATATAAAAATTATCGTGGGCTTCCCATCGCTGGGCTGTCTGCTCAGCTTGGTGTCTTCACCATTTCATATTGTCTTGATGTCCCCCACCTTTTTAATTTCTTGGCTGGATAGAGTGGCCGATCAAATCATCTTGGGATCGTTTCGCCTCGCTCCACATCAAAGTGAAAGATTTAGAGAAGAAATGGTTTTGTATTAATACAAAAAGGAAAAATATGAAATTAAAAAGTAACCATTAGCGATTAGAAATTGTGTTGAGGTGGCCCCACGCGGCTCAGTCGAGGTTTGTCAGTTAAATGTCCGTCTCGAAACGCCACCTATAAACCAACACGAACAAATAAAATACCTCGCCAACGTGTACAATAAGAAGTAGGATGGAATGCAAAGTTCTGTTCCGGATTTCTAGTTATACTGAATAATAATTGTTTAACAAACGTGGAATTTGAGATTCGGCCAACAAAAGATACGCGGTAAACAAGCTGATTGTGTTCAGACGGGGCTGTTTACTATAAATACAAAATCAGAAGTACGCAGCATTAAAATAAACAGACAGCCTGAGACACATGGATACTTCTTCCTTAAATAATTATCATCTGTTAACCCCTAAACGGGGCAACAATATCAGCTGGCCTGATCCCAATGCTGAAAGTTCTAGCCAACAATTAATAGGTGGCATGTCCCACGTGTCTACTATTTAATACATGGGACAATGGGCAGGCGTGTCCACATTAACACATGGTTTACCAGGCCGCACTAGAATCATTGGCATGGTCAGGGTTCCGAGTGAAGGCCAAACACAAACCCCATTCCTGTGGACAATCAGGTACCTTGGACGCCCTCTCCCTGTATGTTATCTGGGTATGCCTGTGTTTGCTGTTCACACGAGCGCCGGCGGTATTCACACCCATTTGGGCAGAGTGTGTGAGCTGAACAGGGAGGAGGCCAAGGGCTGTCGTTATAAATGGGATATTAAAAAGGACACGATCTGCTCTAATCTGTTAGGACAGCCTCTGTAAAAAAAAAAAATATATATTTTTAAAGCGTAGTATAGGTAGAGAACCCCGACACGAAAAGAGTTCTGCCCTCAGTCGAGTGAGACCTCAATATCGTGTTAGTCTGCGGAGTCTTCTCAAAGGGAGAGTTAAGAATGTTTTTTTTGAAAATAAAGGTTTTCGGTTTTACACAAAAAGGACGATGGCGCTTGTTGTAAAAATCATCACACAGAGGAGCCAGGCAAGTTTAGACGGGCTCAGTGTCTAAGCAACAGATAAAAATACTGGCCGGCTTCCGAAGGAGCAGTGGAAAAGTACTGTGAAATCTCCAAGGAGGGACATCGGGGAAATGGCAATGTCTCCATATTCTTTGTTTTTCCCCCACGGTTCAAGACCTGCGCGGCTTTTGGAAGCGTTTATCTTTCTAAAAATAATCTTTTTGGGTGTTCTCAAATCTGTTTTACGGAGTCCAACAATGTCAACAGCTGCAGCATCGGCGTAGAACGGCAACAACGCAACTTTGAATAAATCCACATAATCGCTTGTTATAGAACTATGTGCGGTAGACTTGTTTCAGAGTCATAACGGGGTAATAAAGGAAGACCGAGTCGGGGGTTATCGAGACAGAAGTATGGTTTATAGCATCATAGGCGCCAATGGAAAGTGACCCGCAGGCCTAGATTTCGTTTTCCTGTAAAGTAGATATTCCAGCAGATATTTGGACTAGTTTCCAAAAGTCAAGCAGAACTAGGAAACTTGGTAAAATAAATGCAAGAACGGGCAAGCCCGTGGCTTTGCGAACAATACAGGGGTCATCAACCAGGGATGCGTCACCATGATAGCAAAAAGATGAATGCATCCAGATACAGTATCACATACATTTTCCTGGTGTAAACATGAAGTTAAAAAATCCAGTTACAATTCCTTCCTCGTAGATCATGAGGTTGTTTCTCCAGTGATTTAAAGCTCTTCCTCGGGAGCGAGCGTGTGTGTATAGCAGTATCTGTCACAGCTTCCGTGTAATGCAAACAGGAAGTGTTACGGGTGTTCCTGTATGTGCACAATTTCCGTGTGTTTAAGGTGCAGATGTGCACAAGGTCAGCCATTCAAGAGGGTTTCACGTACGCTGCTTTACTAGAACGTTTTCCGTACCGTAGCTCAGGGCTGTCCAATTACAGCACACAAGTTGGGAGTTCTGCTCCTGTCGTTGTGTCTTTGTATCACACTTTTAATATCGTGATGTAGGGTCTGTGGTTTGTGTGGACCTCTGGACCTCCACTTGTTAGATAAAGTAATTGATGTTATTTGATCTTAGTAAGGAAAAGCTGTTCCTGACCTTAGAATGGAGACCAGAGACTGTATTTCCCTAGACCAGCAGACTCTGTGTTGATTTGTGTACACGTGCGTGTTCCATTTTAGAATATATATATACATACAATATATATATATACACACATTTTAACATTTAATTCTCATTTTACTAATGCAGAGAGTCAATAACCAACCACAATGGCAAACAAGGGACCTTCATATGGGTTGAGCAGAGAGGTGCAGCTGAAGATAGATCAGAAGTACGATCCAGAACTTGAGAACATCCTCGTCAAATGGATCATCGCACAGTGTGGGCCGCAAAGCGGTGAACCCGAAGCTCCCGGCAAAGCGGCCTTCAGCAGCTGGCTCAAAGACGGCACTGTGAGTACTTCTCTGGTTAATTGCCAAGGAACACGGCAAGAACCCTTAGGCTCAAGTGGTCAAAAGGTTCTTACCCTTGTGAAATGACCCCTCCTATTCTATATAAAACATATATATATAGATTTTAATGAATTGGCCGAGTAGAGAGATCTAAAAATCTGAGGCTTGCACTAACCTCTGATGACCATCTCAAACTTTAATGCTGAGGTTCACAGGTGGTCATCGGATTAAGAGAAGTGTAAGGCATACCTGGGCCAGTAAAGAATATCCTTACAATGTAAATGCTCCTCAACATGACTTAAAAATGTTGCTATCAAAATCGATGACTCCACTGACATTGAAGTTCACATCTTCATGACCTAGGAGCATGATCGAGATGGTCAATTGCTTCAATAATTTACAAGGCTGATACGCGATTAAAAAACGAGAAGCCAGCCTTACTTTATTTTTAAAAAAGAAGGGAAATAAAAAGAAAATATGAGAATTTGTTTAAAAGATTAATCACAGCCATTAACTGGAATACATACAGCGGGGCACAACGTCTGCAAACAATTGTAAATATTTTTGGGGCCGTCTTCCTCATAATGGAAAGTTTTAGTCTCAGAGTCGAATTATATTACAAGATGCGACGTAGAGTTTTCATGATTCCAGCGTCTGCAGTTTCTTCACAGATCTTCCGTTGCCCTTTTAGGTCCTGTCCAATCTCATCAACTCTCTCGCCCCCAACTCCGTGGCAAAGGTGCAAAAGTCGGCAATGGCATTCAAACAGATGGAGCAAATCTCTCAGTTCCTGAAGGCATGCGAGCGATATGGTGTTCCGGCTACTGACCTCTTCCAAACAGTTGACTTGTGGGAAGGTACAGAGGGGGGAAAAAGCCATTGGAAAACGAGAACCTGACCCACCAGCAGAATCACTTGTTCTAATATATATATATATGTTTAATGTGTTTCCACAGCTAAGGATCTGGCTAGCGTCCAGAGGACACTGATGAATTTAGGGAGTCTCGCTGTCACAAAGCAAGATGGGTTTTTCCAAGGAGACCCCCTATGGTTCCCCAAGTGAGTATTATTTAAATATGTCATTGTAACAAAGACATTTCGTGCGGGCTTCCCGAGGCAGCCTACTCAACCGGCTCGCAGGCTGCCATATACAAGGCGGAAATAGCCATGTATTAACATGCCTCCTTTTTAGTTACATCGATTTCCAGGGATGCAAACATTTTAACACAACACAACCAACTACTAATATTGCATGAAGGGAATGAAAACATGAGAATAATAATCTAGCATGGGACGGACTATCCACTGGGATATCATAGCGGGTTTATTTAGAAGGCACTACATACGTTCACCCCTAACGAGAGGTCCTTTTAACTTCAGTGAACATCAAGATGGGCTTGATTCACTAAACACTTGAAATTATCTTAGGACGGACATTGTACAGGTAGCGACAACCGAGTAAACCAAAAGTTTGTTATTTATTATGTTTACATATACATCGGCTCTCCTTTTGGTTTGTAGGATTGCCAGATATTATAGAACATGTAAATTTGTAAATTGCATTATATCTTCAATAAAGCTTCAAAAATACCCCAACATACAAACTTGCTATAAGCGAATACTCAGAATGTAGCCCACTATCGATCTGAAACATATATATATATATATATATATATAATAATATATATTAACCCCTTAATGACAAAGCCCGTACATGTATGGGCTCAAAATGCATTGTTTTCAATGGGTTTATGAACTGCCCATTGTCCTTAAGGATATATATACACACACGTAACATGACGTTAATATTGCCTATGTCTTTCCTTTGATGCTTGCAGGAAGTCTCAAGAGAACAAGCGTGATTTTTCCCGGGACAAGTTAAAAGAAGGACAGAGTGTGATTGGCCTTCAGATGGGAACCAATAAAGGAGCATCACAGTCTGGAATGACAGGCTACGGCATGCCGAGACAAATTCTCTGACCGCACAACAGCAACGAGCCCCGGGCGAAACGCGTGACCAATTACTCAATCGTCTCCTCCTTCCTTCCGTTTTATCCCCCAGATTTCTTCTTTCTTCCATGCCTATGAGCAACACCTTAATGGACGCTTTGCAATTCTAAATGCAGCCTTTAGGCTCCACACCACTTTGCTAAATTAGTAGAAACCAATGCCCCTAAACGTCAAGTCATTCTAGCCATCAAAGGAAAAATCAATATTTCACATAAAAAAAAAAATACACATTTTGTTTGAAGCACATGTGATATGGAAAGCAAGACCACCTGTGTAAAGTATTTTAATGTTGAATTGGTGGTTGTGTTGCCATGCGTCTTACAGCACTATTTACTGTCTTAAACCTGGTTAGATTTTATTGCTTATCCGAGGAACCTGCATACAAACCTCCTTGTGTTTCTTGACCATTGTCTTTATGTAACCTTCTGTTTTACAGAACCCTTTTAGATCCCTCAACATTCCAAGGCTGTGTCTTTTTTTCCTCTCAAAATGTTTGACCAAATTTCAAGGGCTTTTATACCAAAGTCTGATGGACTGATAGTTTGGTTTTTCCTGTGGCTGGTAAAAAAACCCCCGTGGTGTGTCATATCGACACGAACAAAATCACTCAAAGGGAAATGAATGTTATAGATACTCCTTCTGTGGCAATCCTTGTGGCTGAAGTGGAACCTGCCTACTCCGTGGCTCTGCTGTCTGCTCTTGTGATCAAATGCTGAATACATTTCCAAATAAAGACCAAAAGAGGTTTATACTTCTGAGTGGGCTCGTTCTGTATGTTCACGCTGCCATCATGCAAATCATTTCTTTGTTAAAAAAAAAATTCATGTATTTAATATACCAATCTATAAAATCTAGGATCATGGCAGATCAATTTTAAACCAGGCCTGGACTGGCCATCTGGCATGCCAGGCAAATGGCCGGTGACATATATTTAACACTGCCACGAAAGCAGCAGCAGATCAGGCCCTCACCTACATCATTTGGGGCTGCTGGACTTAAGTGCCAGGACCACTTAATCACATCCAGTCCAGCCATTAAAAACACATTAAAACCAGTTATGATGTTGAAATGTTTACCTTTTTTTAAGATAAGGCAGACTGGCTTTGGCTTCTCCATGCTTTGTTGGCTCAGCCGGGAAGGAGTTAAACGTAATCCAGATCTGGCTCCATTATCCGTACTTGCGCGGTGTCTTTGGCCGACTCGTAACGCGCAGCAGCGCTCCAGAGTAAATATTTACCCCTAAGCGCTGTGTTTTCTTTTATAACTGAATGAAGATTGATGTTTCCTTTATCCCGGCTTTTACAGCGAATGAGAAATTCTTAGAAAATTCTCCCCTTCGTCCTGCAAGGTCATAAGATGATAAAAAAAACAGTCAGGAGGGAACTTTTTGTCTTAAAATAAAAAATATATATAAACTTCAGTATGTTTTGCTGGGAAAGTAAAAAAAAAGATCAGCATCAGGGTGAAGACGTCTTGGTGGTCACTTTTTTGCATTTGTATTTAAATTGCCAGAGCTGAAAACTTGATACAGATCAGTCCCTAAATCCAATAACCAATGGGTGACGGGACCATTCACCTGCTCACTCTCATTGGCTGCCAGGTGTCCTGGTGCCAGGATTCCCCTACCTCCCCCCAAAGAAGCACAGAATGCAGTTGCGGACACTCAATATGCGGAGAAAGTGTAGGCCTCAGGTCAGTCAGGAACGGACGTAACGTTATACCCGGGGGGGGGCGCTGCTAAAATTGGGGGGCCCCGCGAGTGTGGGTGCTCAGTCTGCGACCCCCCCCCCCGGCCAGGGCATACTGTTAGATAGGCGCCGCGGTCCGCACTCCCTCAGGCCCAGCAGCCCGAGTCTGAGCGCCGTAATGTGACGTCATTTCTCGGCGTTGGGACACAGGCAGCGTGTGAGGACCGCGAGGGTGCGTTAGAGCCGATCTACCGCCTCTCCAGACAACAAAGGTGTCTCTCTGTGTGTAAACAAGCATGTGTGTGTGTAAACAAACATGTGTGTGTGTAAACAAGCATGTGTGTGTATGTAAACAAGCATGTGTGTGTAAACAAGCATGTGTGTGTATGTAAACAAGCATGTGTGTGTGT